>VZSE01011740.1:37998-102597 GCA_013398275.1 Promerops cafer | reverse complement strand
TTATGCTCAATAAAAAAAAAAAAAAAAAAAAAGAGCATCATTTCCTTGCAACAATAGCAAACTCTTGGGGTCACAAAACTCTTGAGAACCAGGTTTAAAAAAAACCACAAAACAAACAAAACCCACCACTGTTTGAAGATTAAAGAGGAACTGAAGAAAGTACATAAATACACACAGGATCTCCTATATGGGCTGTGTGCCTAATCCTGCAGCTTCTGATTTTCCTTCTGCTGCAAAGGCCGTAAGGCTGGGGCGTTGCAGTCTGAGCTGTACACTGCAAACACCTCCCAAGGTGGGTGCACAGCCCAGTAATTGCAGATTTAAACTAATAAATATTGGTTTTCTTTTCTTAGATACCATTCATGGACTCCTTGTGCAAACCCTTGGATCCCCAAGGGTGCAGAACCCCAGAGCTGGGCAGGTGACTGGGGGTGTGCTCTGTGCGTGTCCCGGGCTGCAGGACAGACCCTGGCACACACAGCTGTCCTGGGGACAGCCAGCACTCTGAAACAGCTGGGTGAAACCCTTTGTTTTCCCAGTGATAGATCTGCATCATTAATCAAGCTCTGATAAATGCGGTCTTTTACCTAAATTGATTTTCTTTTCAAAGCTCCCTTTGTCAGCTGATTTGCTAAGTGCTAGAGGACTGCACATCTCGCTGACTGGAGCTCCCCTGTGTATTCATTCTCCTCACAGGTTCCCCTGCAGAACTACCAGAATTTCACTGATTATTTTTCAGTAGACATTTTGTTAGACTACTTAGAAACATACTGACCTAATTGCTTTTAATTATTCCAGTGGAGTCCTGCTTTTACAGTGGCTATTTCCTCCCACACAAAAGGAGAAATACTACTGTGAGAAGCATTGAAAAATCCATACCCTGGGCTTCTCTCTGAAGCCTAAATCAATCAGAAGTTTAATGCACACTGTAAATGTTTATGTGCATGTGTTGCTATTGTGCATGTATGCATGCATTATATAGGCTCTTTTACATCTGTATACATCCATTTATCACATAAGCCAAACGAGGCTGAGAAAACTGCAAACCAAATTAATTCCCAGTTTTGGAGACAAAGTGTTTTCTTAACAGATCACTGAAGGATCCAGGCAAATTTGGTGTTTTCACATTCATTCCTGGCACATGTTTAGAAAATTGTTTGAATTTTAGATATCCACCAAGCCTATTCATAGCCACATATATATGTCTGCAGGCTGTCCATATTAGCAAAGCTGCTGGAAATAAATGAAAGGTAAAAATATACAGAAAGCCATTTACTCTGCATCTACCCTTTAGCAGACAAACTATCTTCGACCACCATAAAACCTGCAAAATATCTCCTGTGAACATCAGAATGGGTTGGACCATTAATCCAAGTGAATGTCTTTAGGAGAAACAGTTCACCAGCAAAGTGAAAAAGATATGCAGTTCAATAGGGAAATCCATGAAGGACAAAACCAGGAGGAGGTGATACATGGAACACACTGTCCCAAACACACTCCAGAGTTAACAGCAAGGGAGCTCTTGGTATATTTGTAACTACACATTAAAAATGCCTTTTTCTCTTGGTTGACATTTTAAAACCCAAATATATTTAAAAAAAGAAAAAAAAGGGAGAAACAAAAGAACCAGAAAAGTGAAAATTAGAGCAGATGGCAGAGGCATCAAATAACTTTGCTAACTCCTCATTTTGCTCTCCAAGGACTGCACAGAACACGCAAGACCACAGGATCTAAAGAGGAAATACCTATGCTGATAACAGCTTGCTGCCCAGAAGACAGCAATATGCTGAAAGCAGGCCTTAAGCTTCCCTCAGATTTGATATTCAAATACCAAAGGAAAATTGGTATTTTCCACAAATAGAAATAAGCTCACTTTTGAGAATCTTTTTCAGCCACAGAGTTTTGTGAAATGAGCAGCTTGTGTGTTATTCTCAACATTCAGTTTAATATTTTTCGGCAAGGAAAAAAAAAAGGAGGCAGTATGTAGCACTTCAATTAAAACAAACAAAACAAAACAAAACAACACCCACAAGATGTCTGTGAAACTGTCCCTCCTAGTATGGAATAAGATAAGGTTCAAACAACCTGCTAGCTGAAGTATTCAAAATCCTTCTCAAAAATGTTTTACAAAATCATTTCCTTACAACACAGCAAATTCTTATCTTGACAATTACTTAAACATTTTCATAGCATCTTTAAATAACTTTCTTCTGGTAAGAATCTTCTATTAAAGTCGCAAATAAATATCTCAGCACAAGACAGCATTCAAAACCTGACTATTCCATCAGTTACTGTGCCACTGCCAGTGGGGTTGGATTAGCCTTGGCACACAACTCGACACCTTGGAAGAAATTTCCCAAAATTCAACCAATGCCACTCCACATATCTCTTGTTGTTCAGAAGAGGGGCCTGTCCTGTCAAAAGGGTTATTACTATTGGTACACACGGAGAGTTTGGATCTAGCCCCAGCTAGACAACACTGCTCAAAGATCACAGGTGATGGTTCCTACGTTCATGTATCCATAGTGAAGGGATTTTTTGGAAAGTCAGCTCCCAGAAGTTTTGCAAAACACTCAGACTGAACAAGGGGACTGAACAAGGCCTGACCCCAATTCACCCACTAACAGTGCAATCCCACTACACTGAAAACATCCTCAAAAGAAGTTTTTCAAAGTTTTACCTCAGTCCTCAGTTCTTGTGTCTGACATGATGCAAGCACTCAGGCTGCAGGAGAATAATTCATGTTCAAGATGTAAAATGTGCTCTCTCATTAGTGAATCTTTTGGGTCTTAAGCCTTTTGTGAGTGCTGTTACTGTACTATTGATCACTGCCCAGCACTGTAATATACAGTGATCCTTCAGGCTGGGGGAAAGGTATGTGCCAGTCAGGTTTATGAAGGCTATAAAACTTCTACTGTGCTTGTAGCATAACCAAAAAGAAAGGGGAAAATAGCTATCTAGAAATCTAATTATTCCTGGCTTATGTTCTTTGAGACACCTCTCCAGGGCAGTCTAAGATTACTTCCCTGGATCAAGGTGGTACAAGTTTTTTAAAACCTCAATGGCAATTAATAGAACAATTTCCTCCTGTACTCGAGCCTTTCCTAAACACGGTGCTGTTACTCCCTGTCCTCGGTGCAAAGAGGCAGGTTCAGAGGTGGAAGAAATGCCAACAAATTCTGCCCAGCTGTTCTGCCAGGGCTGGTTCTCATCACTGACCACGGCCTCCACCACCCACTGGCAGACAGTGACTGATGCTTTATTTCAGGCATTTCTTGCAACCCTCCTGCTAAAAGAGGAACAGATGGCTCCCTTTGACTGTAATATTTCCACCCTGCTACCAAAACCACCTCCTCCTAATCTGCAATTAGAAACATGGGATTGCTGAATCCCTCTATCCCACACTGTACCATTCACTTCGAACTTCTTTCTTCCATTTTAAATGTTACTTTATTTTCATGAGGAGAAGAAGGTAGCAGGATTTGCCATGGACACACACAAGTTAGTCCATGGGGCTTGTTTAAAAAGGCCGGTCTGAATCTGATTCAATCTAGTCTAATATGGGGAGTATTTTCAGCTTAAAAAAAAAAAAATAATTTGTAAAGTTCACATGTTCACTTTGATCAGCCGTAAAATAAATATTTTATTTTTCTGTTCTGAAGAAAAACTTAATTTTGCAGTGGAGTTATATTTTGAAAAAGAATGAAGAACATGCTTCAAAGAATTGCTTTGTTTAGTTGAAAATTTTTGGCCTGTTTACATTTCAGCATGAATAAATGCTGTTCTTCTTTCAGGGCTGATCCAATGCTTTTCCCATCTCCAACCTCCTCTCCCTTATTTTGCTGCTTGGCCACTGTCTCAAAAATGAACTGTGACACAACTACCCAGGGAGGAGATAATCCCAGCTATAAAAATTTATTCTAAAGACAGAGACAGATAACAGATTAGGGATTTTCATTCAAAAAACAACCCAACAGGCATTATGAGGAACTTGTACAGCTTTGCTACATGGATTACAATGGATTCATTTTAAACAGTCTTAATGTTTATAAAAAGAAGGAAACAAAAATCCCATGAAAAACATCCAATAAAGTCAGGGATTATAGAAGGAAAGCAGAGTAGGAGACCACATGTGCTGCACTCTGAGGATGCTGCACTCCTCGTTCCTATTGACCCGACCACAGACTTCTCCAACCAGCTACAAAACAGCCAAAGCCTTTCCCCTCATCCCAAAACATGAGTCCCAGCACCAAAAATGCACAGGTTTCTACTGTGATAACTCAGTATCAATAAGGGCATCCAAGCAACACACAAATTACAAGATCTAAAATAAGTAACAAGTGCAAAATTATCACTAGCTTCAAAGTGCCCTGCATGCTTTGCAGTGAAACATATATAATTGTGATTTCCAGTAAAAAACAACCTGAAACAAATTACTCTGGCACACTGTCTTTCTGCTCCTCACCAACATTACCAATAGTTTAATATCATTTCCTTAGAAATAATCACCAGGCTACTTAAATATTAACTAGAGGAAAGTATTAACACACTGTTGGGGAATCAAGATGAAACTGACCCCACACCCAGTCAAGCTTTCCATCCTTAAACAATCCTAAACTCTATTACACCCAAATCTGGGTTCTGAATTCTCAGAAATATACTCAGACGGTAGTAAAGTAACCTAGAGGAGCTGGTTTGGTGTCTGGGTAGAGTCAAAGCAGGTGCCTCCATTTCTTCCTCCTCGCAGTCCTGGATACCAATGACAGAACCGCTGTCCATGTCTCCTGCCCTTCCAATTTCACACAGACATCTACATTCTTTAGTAACAGGGAGGATTCCTGACATTTTGTTGCATCAAGCGTCTCATTGTGCAAAATCCATTTACAACATCAGATTCTGATTCTCACATAAGCTCCTAAGGTATTTTTGCAGATTACTTGAAACGGAATAAATTTCCTTAACATTTTGAGCCCAGGTAATTCCAGTGGCAGTCTGCCATCACAGCCAAGCCAGCAAAGCCCCACTAAAGCTTCCTGCCAGCGGTCAGCCAAGGTCTCCAGCCTGGCTGAAGACTCCTATTTAAGATTCCCCACACAGGGAGAAGCTGCAGGAGCAGTACTGCTCTTAGGGCAGCAATGATGTCCTTCTCTTTAAAGGAAAAAGAAAGAAAATGTCTGGGGTGCAGGACCAGCAAGGGCAGACTGCACAGCTGGTAGACAACTAGGAACAGAGCCAGAAGACTGGCAGAAAGGGAGTCTTTCAAAGCTGGGAAGGAACACCTGGAAATGTGACACAGGAATGCAGAAGACAATGGGTAATTCCAGAGCAGAGGTCTGAGGGGGTGGAGTCTGTTTTGGCAGGGAAAGAGGCACCATCAAGAATGGGGGAGATGCTGAAGTTCAGGGGGAATGAATCTGTGACCCTGTGGGGATTCTTCTCTGTTGAGCTACACAGGATAAAGCACCACACCCCCAAGTCCTGCTTTTACCTCCCTGCTGTACCCCCAAAACACATCTGCCCCAGACAAGGAGCCAAGGAGGTTTTGTCATTCCTTTGGGAGCTGCATTTTCATCTCAGCGTTCCAATCTTCCTGCTTATTCTTCAGTGATGCCTGTCTCACTCATACCAGTGTTTATATTTTTCAGTCACAGAGGTAGCACAATACTGTCACGTGACTTTGAAGATGGGCAATAAGGCCCCTTTTCACAACATAAATGTCATGAGGAATTCTCTCCAAGAAGCTTCTGACATGAATTCTCTGTGTTCCAAAGAAAAAAAAGGTTACTTGAAAACAATACAGCTTGTGCTTGCACATGTTGGTAGGAAAAGAGAAAGAAATCCTCATCTGGAAACAAGTGATATCTATTTTCAGTCTTCACTTTTCCAAACAGTAACTGCTCATACCCACAACCCCAGTACATCCTGGTATGAACAACTTCTGCCTCCACCAGTAGCAGGTTCATAGCAGAAGAAAAGCACACAGTCCAATGTGTCAGGATGGCTTTTTGTAGGTTCAGGGGCTCACATAAAATAGTCCCATAAATTCACACCAGCAGTCCCTCTGATATATAGGGTTGTTTTTTTTCTTGTTGAAGATAATTTTTTACTTATTTTCATTGTCCTACAAGACCAAAGGGTGCACTATCACGTAGTATTAAACATTAGATCTTCAGAAAACCTCATAGCCTTAGTGCTGGAAAGTGAACACATCCCAAGCTTACATGTAAACATTTGTATGCTTGGAGGAGTTACTAAAACAACTACAGCACCTCTCAAAAAGGCTCATGATGCAAGGAAGGAGGGAGAGATGGGGACAGGAGTGCTGGGGTTTGTGTTGGTGACTCCACCTTGTTCATCAGACATATTCAAGCCACTACATCTTTCTCTCCCAAGTGAAATCTGTTTCTACAATTTTGCCAAAACTTTTATATATGGCAGTGGCCAGCTGGCTGCTTGGAGAGCCATGTGTCAGCGGTCCTGGCGAATGCTTAATGTGTGAGATGGATCTGCGCAAACTGCAAGCACTTGGTTTGCAAACATTCCTGTTTTATGCATTCAGAAAGCAGCTAGAAAAAGGAGAAGCTTCTGAAACAAAGTCACACAACATGGCAGAGATGATATATTAAGACAGTTCCTTGGTATACAAATATATCGTGGTAACTCATCCCTTCTCCCCGGCATTCTCTGTCCCCATGGGCTGTCGTGAACCTCTTCTGTCTCTTCCTACAAAGCATCATCACCTCCACTGCCACCTTTGTTTCTACAGAGGCAGGAATTCAACACCACCAAGGTTTCCCCAACAAGACAAGATGTGGGAAACCTATGCACCCTCCTTCCAGCCCTGCTGGCTGACTGGAGGGGCAATGCCAGCGGATGTGACCACAGGGGAGGCTCCTCCAACACCTCAGTTGGTGACATGGTGGCTCCTGGGCTGCTGGCAGAGATGCTGCTGATGAAGCCACCATCCACCCCTACAGGGATCAGCAAGTCAGCCCACACAACTCTGGGAATCCAAGGGGGAGGCAGTAAAGCAGGACTGAGGCACACTTTGAGTCAATGTATTTTTGGGCTACATTACTTCTGGCTGTACCATCCAAGAGCAGACGTGAGAAGTGGATCAGGTGGGTTTTACAGAAAGAGCAGCAGAAACTGACTACACTGAAAGAGGGCCATGGCTACATTGTCCAGGTATATCAAAAGTGCTCTTGATGTTAAAGGCCATCTATTTAGGGATTTGTAAATGCATTATCCCATGTGGTCTGCAGGCCTGTATACAAGGCTATATAGGGTTTATTGAGCAATGTCAGGGAAAATAGACTTCCCACCCTAGATTAAGTTTATCACAATCTCTGCAATCAGCCCAGTGAGCAAAAGCACAGGTGATAGATGAGCCTACCATGGTCTCCCAAATGCCAGCAGACACCAGGTTACAAGGCACCAGGGGAAGGTAACTCCAAGCTAAGGCTGCGTGAGTGAACAGATCCCCCTCCTGTTGTACAGCAAACAGGCCTCACGTCCATCTCCTCCATCCTGGCAGCTCTTGGACCCCAAAACAGTCTCATCAGCCAGGCCCCAAACTACAAAGACCACCACATATCAGTATCAGCACCATGACTCGTCCCTAGATATGAAGGGAAAGCAGGGCTGGTCTCCACCCCACTGCCAGGACAGGCTCTGCACAGCTGCAAACAGCTGGCTCCTGCACGTCTGCCCAGACATCCCGTCTGGGGCTAAGTGTTCACCATCTGAGATGAATTTGGCAGATGTCTTCACTGGAAACAGTCAAGGGGAGGCTGGAGAAGAATAAAGCTACTCTCTCTCTGTACAAGTAGAATCAATTGATTTTAACGTTTTGAATCAAGGCATTTTCACCCTTCAGATCAAAATCATGTATCAATTACAAAAGCAAAAGAAAACCACAATGCAAAACTGAGGTCAGAAGTTTGTTCCAAACATTGCGGCTCCAAATCAAAGATTCCACAACCCGTGCACTACAGTGGTGCTCATTTCTTCTCCTCAATATTTGTAAAATAAGAATGATGAATTCACTCCCAGTGAAATTCATATTTGTTTCCAAATCCATCATAAAAATCAAGCCAAATCTAAAACATAAGAACCTAACAGTACCTGTAAGTACATGGACAAGTAGTTCATATAAATTTAACTGTCCAGAGAAGGAAAAAGAACACTGTAAAAGACATTGCATCAAAATTAATCTTGATTTATACAGGAAACGAACATGGGATAGTGAGCAGGACAAAATGCTGGTGTCCTCCGGGTTGTCATTAAGTACTTGCTGCAAAGAATCTGGTCTTCCTCAAACTGCAATAAAGGATTCTTTTTTCTTTCATTACACTGCCTGAAAGCTTCTTAGGAGCACCAGCAGTTTGTAAAGATGAAAAACGCGTTTAATCAGTAATTGCAATGGGTTTAGGAACTGCTAATAAATATACAAGGAGGCTCGGAGGGGGAACACTCACTCATTCAAAGCCACTAGTGCCACAAAAGTCAATTCCACACAGTTGTCAGCCACATGACTAAATTTGTTTCAAATCAGTTATTAAACAGAAAATGCTATCAGTTCAAATTTAAAAAAAAAAAAAATCAAGCTACTAATGCAGACTGGCAAGGTAAAAGCATCTAGCATCAAGGTGGGATTTAAGTCTCAAATCTAAATATTTCAGTGTTCCTACACAAAATTTTGGCCAATACTTCTACAAAAGCCAACCTGATAAACACGTTCAGCACTAAATCCAGCTGTTGTCTTGTGGGGAGCTGTAATTCACAATGAGTTCTATCTACGATATGATGTTCTCAGTGGAAATAAATACAGAAAACCCAAAAGGTAGCTCTTGCAGATTAAAAATGACATTCAACAACATAGAAGATGGGTCATTAGAATGGTGAAAAGTACAAGAATGAGCTACATAACAAAATGGATCAGCAGTGGTGACGGGCAGTGGGGATTACGGCTCTCTGCCCAGCCTCTGCTACTACATCTGGTTACTGTTATGTGCCCCATGGAAGGAGGAGGAAAGAAAAAAAGCTACATCTGCTATGATTGCTTTGCCTGTTTAAGATTCAAAAGCTCCACTGAAAGCTTTCACAGAGCTGAAGGGAGCATGATTTATACAAAAAGCTACAAGCCTTTTACAGTCCATTTTGAGCAGAATGGACATCAGTGCTACCTGCCCTTGGAGAACAGTGTTTCCTATTTTATTTACATTTGCTCTTCATTATGCTTTTAGAGTAATTTACCAATCCAGCCAATCAATTCAAACTATTTTGCAAGCATTTCAAGTCATTTCTTAGCATCACCCCTTAGGCACTTGCTTCTATGTAATTACAATCATTTTTCTGCAGAGATTTGCCTCATTCAAGTGGCTTTGCCAAGCAACAAGAAACAAAAGAATAACCATGTCTAAAAATAAGTAGAAAAAAATGTAGGAATCCCACAACTGTATTGAATAGGGTCATCAGGAAGAGGAGAGGATAAATGTGTGCCCCCATGTCTTTCATGCCTTTGCAGACAGCCCAAAAATAGTGCTGTTAAATGTTTGATAGTTATGTCTCCATATTATAGCTTAAACTTATTTAAAAAAAAATCTGTCTTAAAATATAGCATTTTCAGTTCTTCTGGGGAGACCAGAAATAATCTAGCTATTTGGTGCTTTTTATCATCTTTCTGTTGCAGAAGCAAATTTAACTATTTCTTTTAAGAATAAAAGAACATGACATCACAAAAAGTGCCTCACAAAGAAAAGTATTTTAACTGTCCTGATCAAGTACCAGAAAAGTGTGAGCTTTAGCAGATAAGGTGGCATTTTACTTGAATTAACCTGCCTGTGGAGAGGGACACTGCTCCAGACCTGCTGCTCTCACACCTGACCAAGACACTGAAGTACAAATCCAAGGATTTTAACAATGTAAGCCCAGGAAAAAAGGAATTGGAAGAAAGGTGCAAGCCTTGAATGCCAACCATCTCCCAATGGAAACAAAAGATACAAATGTGAGTTTCCATCTGTCCCAGCAAGTCCAATGTTCTTATAAAAGTAAGAGGTACCATTTCCTCACTGTCAGCTCCCCTCTTTTTATTACTTTATTACTATGTTTTTCTGAGACCAAGTCAAAACCTTGTCAGTGATTGGCAGCACCAAGTATCACACAGCATCAGCTTTGTTGCTAGTTTTAGGGCTGCCTTAAAATAAAAGCAATCAGAAAACTTCTTAAAACTAAATACCCTCCCCCTACCCTACATGCTGACATGGCCACTAAATCCCACTGGGTAATCTCCAGAATCCATCTGTTCCTTTTCATTCTCATCCCGAGAAGCCTCCCATAGCCCCTGATTATTTCTCAACTTGTCTGAAGAAATATCCTGTCTTCTGGCTTCCCAGACGTTTGCTTCACCGCCTTCTCCCCAGAGGTTTGCTGAAAAAGGCAGCTGCAAAGATTATCCACTCCAATGTCATGCCCAGGCTCTCTTTAAATCCCTTGAGGGAGGAGACATTTTAAGAGGGAAGATGTTTAACAGAGGAGAACAAGCGTCTTTGAGAACTGAGGCTCTTCTCAGTTAAATCCTGGAAGCAAGATCCACCTACAGATACCCTTTAAGCAAGCATCTCTGAAAGAACAGTTGGTTAAGAGAAGCAGGAATTAGAGTCCTACAGTGACCACATGCTGACTCTCCACCAACACCAGGAACGTGAACTGTGCCTGGGCCAGGTTGCAGTAAAGCCCTGCCTTACCCAGCAACACAAATTAATGGGATGAGGGGGACTGGGAGCATTCACCAAAGGTCATCTCCAAATAGCAGCTGTAAGCATAAAAATGATGACATTTTCCTAATGACCACAAAGCAGCTAAAATTACAGGAATGCATATCTTCTCCTTTTTCAGGTCAATACAGCCAGCATGTCTGTGCATTTAATGTACCAAACACAGCTGCACGAAACACTCAACACTTTTCATTTAACTCAAGGGCTGTTAAAAGTCGTGGAGGAAAAACACACCTCTCTATTACTTGTGTTGTTGCATAAAATCAAACCACAAGAACTAAAGCCACAGAGGCCCTGAGATTTAATTGTTCAGTTGTATGCTGTTATTGCTTTATTTGTAACTTGAAGCCCACCCCAGAATTACAGCTCTCATGTTCTTTAGAGGTTCCCACCAGCCCTTTACGTGCTCCAGCACCACTCAAAGGTACCAAAAATCCAAACAGCAAAAAACAGTTCACTGCGGGGCTTTTGTTTGGCTACAATTCTAACATTACTGCTTCTGAAGTTTAATTCCAAAATTTATGGGGATGCCAAAGGGTTAAGTTTGCTTGAAATTTTCGTATTTATCGTCATTCACTTCAAAAAAAGCAAGTACTGAAGGAATTTATGATGCCCGAACCTGACAGTCACTGACTGGCTAACAAATCTTTCCTTCTGTTTTCAAAACAGTTTTGTGTTAATCTCTCAGGTCACTATCAAAGACAGCTTAGCATCTAATTTATCACCTTTTGGGCAGAGATCCATGCTGAAAAATTCACATCCAAACTGTAATTTAGTTCAGTTAATAGCCTTTTCTCAGAGGAACTGGACAATTAAAAACATATGGAAATGGAATAAGCTACTCACTTTTCAACTAAATGTTTGCTCTATGTCTTGGGAAATAAATTCAGGATGAACAAGCTGAATTCAATGAATGGATTAAAAAAAAGGAACGGACTGTTGTTATAAATCAGTTGTCCTCATTTCACAAGCCACATAGCAGTATTTCTTTTTTCTTCCCTTTTTTAACAGAGCATTGTCTTACAATGGAGAGAAACCTTCAAGAAATTGCAGGTTCACACAGAATTAGTGCTATTAAAAGAAAGGGTGGGGGGAATCTCTTTATGCACAATAAACATCTGACATATTGAGGCACCTAGATAAAATAATCGGAAATGTCAGGTTAAACAAGAAAAGCATAAAGGCAAAAACAGTTTGAAATGTGTACATGGATGTACACTGGCTTTCATTATAGTGGCAATCAAGTTTTTGGTAGAACTATGACATTCTATTATGTCTGAAAAATACCATGGTGCAGTTGACACCTTTACAGAAACACAAAGCCTGGAAACACATATATGGCATTTTAGCAATGTTTCTTTCTCTTTTTTTTCCTCCCTGAGAATGCCAATGCCTGTGTAACAATTAACAAGTGTCACAAGCCCCTGCTGCATGTCCTGCTGAACGTCCTCCATGGGATTCAGAGGGTGCTGGATGAGTCAGAAGGAGAATATCAATGCCACGGATATTCCTTCACCAGTCAGTTCCTTTGCTGTGTCCCATGACCTGGGTGGCTGTCTCTAGCCATCAGGAAAAAAACATAGCATGGATTTGTTTGTGCACTGTGTACCTCAAAGTGAGGTACCAGATTTTATCGTAGTCTCCTTCCCAGTCTTAGAAGCATTCCAAAGTAGGAATATCTTCCACTATATTCCAAAGGTGTCCTGGGTCACACACCCGCTCTGAGTCACCACGCCTGTGTTCTGCCAGCCTCATTAGCAATTAACCCTCTGGAGCACAGCTCTCTCCACCAGCTGTAGGAGACAGACCCAAGGGCCTCCCAGGTGAGGAGGACACGCTGACAGTGACAGCCCTGAGGTTACACCTTATTACAACTGATCACAGTCACCACTACAACAAGAAGAAACTGGATTTTAAAAAATGGCATGATGATACTATTCTGCTTCTCACACCACTTCGAACTAAACAAGGGACCAAACTGGTGACTTGCAAGACTAAAATGACAGGTCTGTATCCTGACCTAAAGCCCCAACACTTCTGGAGCACAGCTATGGCAGGCCAATGATCTCCAGGGGCATGGCAATGGGAACACACCAGTGCATGGGTTGCACTGAGTATTTCAATTAAAAAAGGAAAATGTAGTCCCTAGCAACAACAGGATAAAAATAAATAATAAAAGAAAGCCCACACAGGAAGACAGAGGAAGCTACACCCTTGAAATGCCTTTTGATGTTAATGCTATGAGTCTTAGCATAATCTGCTTCATGAAAAACTGAAAGTAAATTAAAAAAGGGAACACAAGCTTATCAACCTCTCCACCTTACAAAACTACCTAATGCCTTCAGTCTTCCTTACCATGACATGTTATTTTTAAAATTTTAGCCAGTGCAAAAAGGCCCTCAAAATACCCCTTTCAATTCTTCTCTTTAATGAAGAGCTGCTCTTAGATCAATTAACTGAGATGAGAAACAAAACCGAGGCTGTTGGTTCAGGACGTCCTTTTATAAAAGACCAAACGTTTGATGTTAATTTTCTGTGATGCATTTTCCAATAATCCATGAGTATGAGCTTGAGCACTGACAGAAAGAAGCGTTGTATTTCACAGCCACACAGGGGCAGACAGTTTTAAGATCATTTATTTAATTATGCAAATGCTACTCTTGTGACAACAAGAGACAGACTCAAGCTGAAGCTATACATTGGATAATAAAGTTCATAGCCAATTGAAGATTCACTACCTGCTGCATCAACTTCAACTGCTATCACATTATTACGGCTTACACTACTGTTTAGTTAAAGTTGAGATAACACTTCCAATCTAAACCTTTATTTTTAGGACAGTTAAAAAGAAGTGTTCATTTTGTATGTTTTCTTTAATTGGCTATTCTACAAGAGACTCTGCACGTACAAATTAAAAACAAAACCCAACCACTGCTCTGAAGCTAATCACTGTTGAATAAACAAAGAGGCTTTTTAATCAACCCAAACTTCACTTCTTTCCTGCATTTTACAGCAATGTGTACCCAGAAGACATGCAGTGTTTTCTCTTCTCACCAATAGGTGTATTAAAAGCAACCACAAAGCACCACCTCAGCAGAAGCCTCCTACACGCCCAGTACAGACAGGATGGAACCAGTACTGACCAGCCACACTCTGCTTGTCCATCACTGGTGAGCAGGGAAGAGAGCAGCAGGTTCTAAATGTATTTTGAAACTATTGTTCATCTAATCCAACATAGCTTTCACCACCTTTCCTGGAGCTGTGCTACAGTCAGGAGAGCAGAAAAGGCCGTGCTACAGAAATGCTGCTCCTTGGTCCTGCCTGCTCCTCTCAAAACGTTATTCTGACTGAAACACAAAGCAAATAAATATTCACACTGTGAACACAAACTTGCAACTCCACAGGGTTCCCAGCACAGTGGTGAAACATCAGCCATGACACAATACCCAGACATGGGGCAGTAATGCCTGAGGGTGAGACACAGCCCTGTGGTGGAGCCATCCTAAGCAGGCACTGCTGCTCAAAGGATGGGACCTTTCTCCCTTCTGCACCTACCACCCCACCCCTCAATTGCTCTGGCTGCTGGGCTGACCCCACAGGGGTCTGGAGCTACTCCTTTTCTTCCTGGGGTGAATTCTTCCTAAAGAGAATACAAATGGATCAGATGAGCAGAGCCCCAGGAGAGGCAGCAGCACGTGGTGGTGACCAAGGACAGAACTGTGCTTTCCAGGGGTAATGCAATCTTGAGTTGGCTCAGGTGCACCACAAAACTGTGACTCTTAGGTAATTATATTTTAAAATCTTCCCACTGAACATAAAAGCTTTTGCATGTAATGGTCCACTCCTTTGCAACTGATGGACCAACAGAGGATAGGAGGCATGTTTCAGCTACACTTAGGCATTTAAGGTTTAAAAGCTAACATATTTCATCTCAGGTACCACATATACCATGAGACTCGGCAAGAAAACAAGTCCAACTTCTGCAGCAAAATTAGTTTGCCCATATCAACCAGCCATCTCTGGCCACAAATCTTGACCTGCTTAAATTACAAAATTCAGGGGTACTCTAATATGTTGAGTTGGTGTCTTTTTAATTAGTATATTAAAACACTACTTTTCAATATGTCACAGTATATAAGTATCTTGCATAAATACTTACACTTAGCTTTTTTTTTTCTTTTTAATAGAAGAATTTTATTATCAAAGTGGTTTTGGTAATATGCAGCTACTGCATGCCAAACACTATGTATGAAATACCTTCTTGGATAGAAGATTAATGTGCTTACTGTTATTCTGTGGACAAATTAATGTCACTGAGGAATAAAGCAAAGGTCTAAACACAAAGCACCACAAAAATCTATCCCAGTCTACATCTTTCAGGGCTGAGAAAATGTTATATGCATGTATGTTTACATACCCAGTCAGATCTAAGGTATATAAATAAAAACCTTTCAACAAGATGGACGATACACAGAACACACATCTGATCTCCCAGCTTGAAAAACGTTCTCAGTGCTGATTTCCCTGCTCTGCTTCTCCACGTGCTCGTGGCCCTGCACAGCTGTATTCAACCAGCACAACGGCTGCTCAGGATGTAAGCACCCGATTTCATGAAATCCAAAGGTAAGCAGATCCAAATCTCACCAGAGCTAATGGATTTGGCCCTTATCTCCCCTTGCTAAAGCATCCTGAGTGCTGAGAGACTTATCTAAGCATTAGGAACCAATATTAGTATTAAAATGCAATATCCATGTATTATTCTCTTGTCAGTCTTTTAGCTTATATGCAACACTTCAGCACAGACACTTGCTCATATTCGGTTTTCCATCTTCCTTATTACAGTTTTTATACTGAATACGAGCAAAAACATCTGAATGTGTTAGCTACATCAGCTTCTGCTGAAGTTTAATGAAGAAAAGCGTTATTTTTAACCTGGGACAGCTCCCAGATCAGCTCATTACCTAGCTCAAAAACTGGCACAAGAGGAATGCATATGGCTGGGTACAAGCTGGGGAGGAAGGGGAAAAAAACTGGTACCCAACTTGTCACCAACAAATACAACCAAAACTCCATGTCCTAAAGCAGAGAGACACTAAAGGCCCAGCACAGAACCCAAAGGTACAAACATGTCTAGTTGGGACAAAAAGTGCACCTCTGCAGCTCAGGTGCTGTTTCCAAGTCCATGGGATTTAAATGCCTAAATCATTTTGGGTGCTTTTGTGAATTTCCATACACACCTTACTGCATCTCTTTCAAACTTGGCCTCTGCTGACTTCCAGAGTCTGAGCAAAAGATGAACAGCAAAATTCACAGCAGAATATGTGTCTTTCTGAGCCCGGGATGGGACACTTAGCCCAGGCCAGCAGCCACACCAAATTTCACCAGCCATACAGCATCAGGCTCATATCACAGCATCAGCATTTTAATTTGTCTGCCTTGACAAGAAGAAAAATGCTTAGAAAGTTTTATGTATGAACAGACAAAAAGATGAAGCACCTCAAATCCTTTTTGAGACTGCAGGTTTCCAATACATCTTCAGATGAAAGCTCAGCTTGCAAGCAAAGGCTGAGCAGGAGCATCCCTCCATCAGTGCCAGGCCCCACCTCAGCACAGCACACAGGCCGGCGAGGCTGAGGAACTACGGGAAGCGCGGGCGGCTCATCGCTTAAACACTATTTCATCCCAAGGTTCCAAAATGATAATAGACTTTATTCTAATTGGATTGTCTGCAATGAGCCAATTTAAGTGCTAAATGCTGCAAATTATTCAGCATGACATAGCAATGCAATGATCTGAGCCACTGCAGGGCAGAAGGCTTCTTGAAAGCTACAGCTCCTGAAGCATAATAAGGAGACACAAGTCTTGCTTGGCATGTCTCCACCAACCAAATTCACATTGTTTCAACAGCTGCAGTGTACCCACTGAGCATTAACTAATGCTCTGACCTAGAAGCAACCAGTGCCAGCCAGCACACCTGATTAGATGATGATTTTTCTGAACACACCTTTAAAGTCCGTATCACTCTAATTGCTGCCTTTCAAAGAGACTAAGTACAGATGACATCCTACGTACACTGCACACTGCTGTGAAATATTGATCTAACCACAAGCTCTAAAATATTTAACCAACTTGAGTCTGTACTTTTGTCATCAGGGTAAGAATGTCACATCTATTCACAAAGATTTAAGGGACGGGAAGAGACAGACATTGAAAGCTTTAGATTCTATTCTGGTGCAACTACAGCAGCATGAATTACAAATGCAAATGAAGGACTCCTGTGTTAACGCTTCGCCCTGTACACAGCGCACAGTTCAAAAGACAATTATTTTTAGTAATAATGTATAAAGTGGTTTTCTACATACATTTCACCGTAAAATGTATTAAAATTATATCACTGTATTAGCAAGGAAAAGAAAGTAAAGCTCTACTGAATTTAAGTCTCAGATTACACCAGTGATTCGCAAAGTAGAAAGGAAGAAAATATAAGCAATCCATGACTCCTGTTAATAACTTTAAAAATAATATTATTATTCTCTTACAGTCATTAGAAGAGGCTATCCAGAATTCTCTTGGGACTAGGGAATTTTAGAGGACTTGAGGTTATTTGCAATTAAAGTCCAGAATCAAACAGCAATGCCTGTTGTGGCACTTTGTGTTGGTTTTGCACAGACAGGTTTTTGGTAGTGGGGGGGCCACAGAAGTGGCTTCTGTGAGAAGCTGCTGGAAGCTTCCACCACGTCCAGCAGAGCCAGTCCCTGATGGCTCTGAAGATGGACATGCTGCTGGCCAAAACTGGGCCAATTACAGAGGTTGGTAACGCCTGTGATAGCAGATTTACGAAGAAAATCACAACAAAGTGGGACACAGTTTTTCTATCCAGAGAAGAGGAGGAGGTGAGAACATGTGAGGGAAACAACATGGAGACACCACGGTCAGTGGAGAAGGAGGNGCTGGAGTGGGTGGATGCCTGGAGGAGGCTGTGACCCAGTGGCAGACCCAGTGGAGAGAGGGGCCCTGCTTCCAGGCTGGAGCAGCCTGTCCTTGGAGGACTGCACCCCGTGGAAGAGTGACCCAGGCCACAGCAGTTTGGGAGGAGTCTCTGCCCGTCGGGGAATTCACGGCACAGCAGGGGAAGGACTCCTCTCCCAGAGCAGCAGAAGAAAACCTTGGGTGATGAACTGACCAAAACCCCCCTGCCCTGTCTCCCTGCACTGTTGGTGGGAAGGAGGGAAGGGTTAGGTGAAGAAAAGGTGTTTTAAGGGCTTATTTGACTTCTCATTATCCTCCTCTGACTTTGTTAGTAATAAATTCACTTGGTAGCTCTAAGTTGAGCCTGTTTTGCCCTTGGAGTGTTTTCTCCTGGTCCTTATCTCAACTCATGAAGCCTTCATTAGATTTTTCTTTTCCTCTGCCCAGCTGTGACAGGGGAGGGTGAGAGAACCTCTGTCATGGGTGCCTGGCATTGGGCCAGTGTCAAACCATGACACACTTACAAGATAAGAAATTTTACACCTTAGTTCTCGTCACCAAACTCTGTTCCTGAAACACTGGCCCTCCAGTCCCACAGAGATGGAGAGAAAAAGCCTCAGCATAGAAGGTAAGTGCCTTACATCTTGGCTCTCAGCTTGGTCTGCATCTCCTTCAAAACAGTTTAGCAGCATTCATCCTTGGTGGAAATCAACTCCTCAGCTCTGCAGGAATGCTTGTATCCAAGTTATCTGCCCCCGCTGATATAAAAATGATGGATTTTAATACCTTCTGTCCAATATCATGCCTACTTGTCAGTGTGATGGTACGTAGCTAAATCACCAACATCTCACATGAATACATCATCTGATTTACTGAACAGAAGTATTTATTAAAAACTTCTGCCTTAACTTGACTTTGCTATTTGGCTTCTGGATTTATTAGAATTAACTCCAGTAGATGAGCAGTTTACTGTATTTTATTTTCCCACATATTTTCTAATCCAGAGAGGCACAGGAACATTAATTCAGGAATTGGCTGCAATTATTTTTTGCTATTCAGCTAGGGGCAGTAAATGCAAACAGAATTGGCTGCAGTTCAATGTCATTGCATAAGATTTCCTCTATTGTTCCCTTAGATGCAGATGTTAGGGTATAGAATGCTAAATTAAAATAGTGACAGTGTTATCCCATGCACTTTCTAAGGGATTTCCGGTAGGTTCAGTTTTTTTGCTAAAAATTAATTTCCTTTTACCTAAAAACAATCATAGAATTACAGAATTAAGACCACTTCTTCCTTCACCAAAATATAAAAAGGAAAGAATGCCTCAGCTGCTCATTTTTCACATAAAGCTCAGAGTAGACTGCAAATCGAGGACTGCAAGCTTCAAACATTCACCTGAATCATGAAGGCAGTGAAAATAAGATAAGTATGAAATTTGACATTGCTATTTAAACAATGATTCTTTCTCTTGCAAATGCCATTTCCTTTCACACAGAAAGCACTAGAGAGGCTTGAAAAACTTGTGCATTAATCAGGATTTCAGCACAATTCTCCAGGTTCTCAAACCAATCATCAAGAAATTCTCTTGCTCTTTGGAAACGCTGAGGGCAACAGAAAAATAAGGGGAGGCAGCCTTTTCTTTTATGCTGTGTTTGTTCAAGATCATTGTTTTGTCTTTTAAAAGAAATGCAGATGACATGCAGCTACTGCTGCTTTTTTTTTCCTCAGGGGGAACAGAGCAAAGGGGGCTAGATTATCTACAGATTGATATTATTGCTGTTTATCACACAAAAGCCTCTTCTCCAAGGAGCAAGCTGCATGGGACAGCACAGAGATTATAGGTCCTCACTGCTGTAGATGTAACCACAACTGAAAATACTAATTATCTTCCCAAACAGAGCTCCTCTGTAGCTGCAGTAGCCCAATGAGGGACATTAACACAACATCCCTGAGGGCAGCCAGCCATCTTTTACTTATTTCTGTTTGCTCGTTTTAAATGCTGGGGGAAAACTAAAGGAGGAAATGATGATATTAAAAAAAGGCTTCCACTGCTTGCCCCTCCCCACAGAAATAAAGATACAAACAAACAGAATCCATCTCTCTTCCCTCTGCTGGGATGCTCCTGACAACAGTTATTACAGCTCCCAGCTGGGAGCTCACTCTTCACTGCTGTCTGAAGACTGCCACAGCCACAGGTTCCTGTAAGATTAGCAGGAGTAAGAAAAGATGCTGCCAAAACTGTGCACAGTCCGTGCAACCCTTCACACGCTGGCTGAGCACCGTGAGGCAACAGCCCGAGATCCATCCCCAGTGTCAAAAAGCAGCCCACGTAAAGATGAGCACACTCAAGAGATAATGAGTTCCCCAGGGAGGAATCAAACATCCCGGCTTGAAAGAGGTCCGCCAAGAATACATTTTTATTTACACTCATTTTAAATGTCCACAGCTTTACTGCAGGAAGCTGTAATCTCAACTTTCTCAGGCATCGGCTCCCAACCTCCCAAGCCTTTTACCACTGACCTTCAGTGGCTCTTTAATTGCAACTAGCACTCTTGGTAAAATTAAAATGTACATTTTAATGGATCAATCTACCTTTTTAAAATGAAGATGAAAAGCCAAGCATTGCAATTAAGAATCATGGCCTGGCTGCCTGGTCTGATCTTCTTTGTAGCTATTTTCCACTGCGGTAATGCAAAAAAGGTAACACTTTCAATTACATTTCATTGCTTCTCTTTACTCAAACTTAAAAAAGAAGTCCAAGAATGGGGTTTGAAGGTGGCTATAGCCTGAGCAGAGGGGAAGGCACCAAGCTCCCTGCCCTGTGTCAGGCTCTGGAGCTGCTCTCTGCACACAGGATCCTAGGACAGGCACAAGGCACTACCTTGAATTTGGCCATAAGAACTAGACACCTCTATGCTGAAAAAAAAAAAAAAAATCTTATCTTGCATGTCATTAGAAGGTGACAGGGCAGAGCCCATTTCAGGAATTCTGAATTCCTCCTGCAGAATTTTGCAGCTCTGAATTGTGCAGAAAGGGGCTACAGCTCTACCTTCAGCTTAAGCACAGGGGAGGGTATTGCAGACCATGCACAGAACAGGAGGAAGAAGAGCATCCAAGAGGAAATGATCAAATCCAGTGATTATGAAGCTAGGTAAAACTTACACTAACGAGATTAACTTGTTACACTATATGAATAAGCTACTGCTAGGACTCTGCTTATTATCAGACCATTAGAGGACAGTCAGTTTTTTGCATGCAACATATTCCATTGCAAAAGTACATTCAGCAGGTAATAACACAAAGCTCTTGGGTAGAAACTGCCCTGTGCCCTTCCACACACTCCTCTTTCCTGTATGCTCTAAGGGGGGTTTATTTGTTTACTCAATTATTAAGTCTCCAAAAGAAAGTGTATTCCCCAGGTAACAGCAAAAACATTCAGCAAAGCAGGAGCAATGCTTCAAGAGGGCAATTACTCTGCAATGTGTGCCCGAATTAGCTATGGCAGAACCAAGGGCTTGCAGCAGGCCAGGTCAGACAGCAGTTCACCCAAAGTACATCTTGGGCAGGGACACACAAAAGGAAGAAGCTGTGGCTGCCCATCCCTGGAAGTGTCCAAGGCCAGGTTGGACAGGGCTTGGAGCAACCTGGTCTAAGTAAAAGGTGTCCCTGCCCATGGCAGGGCGTTGAAACGAGATGAGCTTTAAGGTCCCTTCTAGTCCGGGCCATTTAATGATTTGATTCCATGAAAACACTAACAAAGTGGGTCAGTGATGAAAACATCAGCTGCCAGTCTCACAGTCTTTTCAGAAGCCAAGTGAGAAGCAGAGGTTCTCCTTAACTGCTTCCCAAAGACACCCCATGGTTACTCTGAGGGCAGTAAATAAAGCCACAGAGATGACTTTACCTGAGCTTTTCCTTGTGCACTCACACCCTGAGTTCTGAAGAAGCCCTTCTGCTATATATTGGTGGGGATCAAATGTGCTAAGGGTATCTTTTATGAAGATGACTGTGCACATACTAAGAAAAATTTAACACCAAGAGAAACTGTAACAGCATACAGAGATAGAGTAACTGAAAAACCAATAATAATAAACAACATTTATTGAATAAATGATAAAGTGACTGAGAGCTTAGCTAAACATAACTCTAAGAAAAATCAGATCAGTGTGTGACTCCCACATCTTTATGCATTTTGTTTAAGAACCTCAGTTATGTTCTGCATTGCAGAAGTCATTCTGACTATGCTCTACCAGCTTCTGTAATGAATCAGAACTTCACATATCTAGGATGATTTGTTAAAGCAGAAAAAAAAGAATGTTTATTTGTCTTTAGAGCTTCTAGTCTTGATTTAATGTTAAGAGTATCAACAAAACAATGAAAATTATCTTTACTGTTTTATGCACTGTTTTAAAAGAAAATACAAACATATAAGTGTCTTTGTATCTCATATGTATTCAAATATTGTACATTCAAGTCAATCATAATGACAAAAATCCATAATCTGAAATTACAGGGCAATTGTTTTGTTCTTATGTGACATTCGTGGTTACAGTTTAATAAAGAAAAACCAATGCTAAAAGATGAGACTCCTAAATCTGAATTGGTAATTACATTTTAATTAAAAAATGGAAGCAAGAAAAAGACATCTATAAAGTATCAATCTGCTTTACACACAAATAATTTCAAAAAACCCAAACAAACAAAAAAACAAAATTAAACATTTATTTTGTCAGTTGTACAGTGGCACCAATAAATATAATCACTAGCTGGTAGGCAGTCAAAAGCAGCATGAAATTCTGCTGTAAATGTTTATTCTCACTTAAGATGAAAACATCCAGAGATTCATCCCCTGCACACATCGCTTTCCAATACTGAAGGAAACCTCTCGAAGAACATTAATACATAAATACTGGAGAGTTAAATGCCCCTGGGTCAAAGGGTTAGTGTAATACAATATTTCTGTTACACTTTGCATTATTATCATTATGCTTGGTTTGCATTTTTACAGCACACAAAATCAAATTAGTTTGCTCTTCTGCTAAGTGCACGGTTCCTGGTGGCCATTAGTGTGACTCCCAGGTCAGGAGGAACCTGGAATTTGGCAAACACATGTCTTCCTTACAGAGGCTCCTATCACCTATGAATCTTATTGAAAAGAGTGGAAGGGAGAATAGCAGAGCGTATTTTAAAATTAAGATACTGCTACCTAAGAAACTTGGAACCAGAAAGTTACTTGAAGATGTTGGATGAAAAATAAAATGTATTCAAAGCATCTGAACCCTTACAGAACAAGTAACTCTTACTAGAGCAATTAAATTATCTGGCACATTTCCTTGTGAACTTTCTCTACACATCATCTTGAGGATTGAAAAGCTGCAGAAATCACAGAAACATTACTACAAAAATTTTGGGCACTTCCTGCTGAGTTCCCTAATGAATAACCCCACAAATACAAAAATCCTTATCAGACATTTTGAATACACACACAACTATTCCATCCCTGCCCGAGATGACCTCAAAAGGAATTTAGTATTCCAGTCACACTGACATTGCTACAATAATTTTTATATCAGTATCATTCATTTTTAGGTAGATTAATTATACTAAATATGTGCTATATCAACAGACTTTTCATTACGGCCCATTTAACCTCATAAAACATAATTGATTCCTATTTGCTCTATGTGATCGATGCCTAGCACTCAGTGCTGAGCTGTGTTGGTAAAGGAGAAGTCAGAGAAGGGCCATCTCTCTGCAGGATAAATAGCAAGGTTGATATTCCATGTAGCTCCGACTGTCTGCATAAATATATGTCTATGCACTTATGGAGAACACAAAAATTAATACTGATGCTTGACTAACTCAAAAATCACATCTGAGAAACCCATAATTTATAAATCTGTAGTATTAACTAGTTTGCATTTCCAGGCACACGCACTGGAAGAACTAGACCTCCTATGCTACATAAATAAAAGGAATATTGGTACAATATGCAGCTTAAAAAGCTCACATTTTTAGCTCACACTTTCCCTGGTGCTTTGGAAGATTGGTCTAAAAGCAGTTATGACCTTCTGAACTTTAGAATATGTCACAAAATGCAAGGAGGGAAAGGGAAAGGAAGGGAGCTGTGTCTGTGCTATGCCCCTTGCTGCAGCCTGCTGTGTTCTCAGTAACTGGAAAGCCCCAAAATTAGTTTATGAATAAAAGAATAGTGAGCACTGCTTTACACAGACCTTCAGTGCACAGACCCACACTGGGAGGATCCCAGGAATGGACAAACTGTGGGACAAGACCCACTCAGGCTGGATTAAGGGCGTCCCTCCTTCCACGCTTGGGTATTTCTGGCAATATTTATATTCTGGGAAATCAACTCTGTGCCACAAAATGAGCAATGTAGGAGCTGGTAGACCTGAAACTACTCTGATTCAGGCAAGGCTGAAAGACATAATTTGCATTGCTGGGATCACAGTCTCACTTTGATCTGTCAAAACAAGATCTATGGAAACATAAAATTTATGTGTTTTTACTAAAGGAAAATAACAATGGCACCTGCCTTGATACCTCAATTACTCAAAACCATGCACAGAATTCATCACTTCTGTAACTATTAGCAAATAGGATAACTGTAATGTATAGTAATGCAATCTGTTGAAAATAGAACTTTCCAAAAATTTCACCTCTAAGAAATGAAATATTAACATCACTGAAGCTAACTGCATATTCAGCTCACCTATTTAAAAAAAAAGAAAGCAAGTTTGAGATAAAAATGAACTTTAAAAAACCCCAAACACAAAAGATGTTAGTACACTGCTGGTAATGGTGGACAAATATTTCATAGGCAAGTTCTTAGCATTCAAATTTAACTATAGAAGAAGCTTATTCAGTATTTTGGGAAACAAATAACCTTTGTCAGAACCAGTGAATTTACTGCTCGTTGTATTGAGTTTTAGTGTGACAGATAGGAACAAAATAACAAATAGGTATATAAAAGGAAAATTTCAGCAGTGTATTTCTAACTGTTGCTTTCCAGAATTGCTTAACTATGAAAGAGAGGAGGATGTATATTCTTTAAGCAATCATTCAGAGTGTAGCTTTCTCCTTTGGGCCAGTTAAAAGCTACTTAATTAAAATTTTAACTTCAGCTCCCATGAAGATGTATTACTAACAGAGTTACAGTTAAACAGGTATGTCAACCGAATCATTCACGGTCAGTTTTACCATGTGAAAAACACAGTCTCCACTATATATAAAATTATATTTCATGTTTCTGAGAAGCCATTATTTGAAGGCTCACCTGCCCTGCATTTCTCTTAACGAGTTTATCAATTTTTGGAACACCAGGGTATAGTAATATTTAATACTACACACTAAATGTTAACCAGTATTTTGAAGCATTCAAAAATGCCAAGAGACAGTTTCAGATTTCAAGATGCCGAGCTTGTCCAGGCAACTAATCATCTCCCAGCACAAGAAAAACAACAGGAGAGCAGCTACAGCACAAGGACTTGGTGATTAATTTAACTCTTCCAGGTAAGCGCTTCAGGAGGAAACTCTAAAGGCTCAATTAAGGGATGCTGAAGCAGGATTTCTGAATTCTTACTGTGAGATGATGCTAGACCCAAAAGCTTTTACTTTCCTCTCCACTAAGGCAGAAGCAATTTCCTTTCATTAAGGACTCCGACAGCCCCTTAGGTCAGGATGAAAGATCTATTTTTTTTCCCTGTGTGAATCTGACATGCCAATCACCAAGTCAACCTCAGTGGAATAACATTTGGCAACTAAGGCACAAATAAGCAGGCACAGCTGCCCAACAGCTCTTCAAGGAGCAGCCTGGGCAGAGACTCCAGCCAATTCACTCCAACCACAACAGTATCTGCATGCCTTCCCAGCAAACCCTCACTACATTTCACAGTGCTTATGGGCAG
The DNA here is from genome assembly GCA_013398275.1 of Promerops cafer. Lineage (NCBI taxonomy): Eukaryota > Metazoa > Chordata > Aves > Passeriformes > Nectariniidae > Promerops > Promerops cafer. The sequence continues at coordinate 76,925 of VZSE01011740.1, read as the reverse complement.
GGAATTAGCCACAAACCTTGTTCTTTGGAAGATCTGGGCAGGATTCACTCTCCTAAATTGGGAAGTTAGTATTACTCTAGCAGGATGTGAACATCAGGTTAATGTCTAGACATCACAAGAAGGCAAATATTAATTCAAAATTTGCTTTAATAGCACACTGGCTCTTTATGAATGAGAAACAGCCATCCACAGTGCCCTTCTGTTGAGGCAGTCCTAGCTCCTACAGAGCATTGGGGCTGCAGGGCTGAGGGCTCACTGCAGTCTGGACACTGAATTACTCTCACATGTGAGAGAGGCCAAGAACACACGTTCACTTCTGCCTCAGACAGCTGCATGAACTCTGCAGGAATGTACTACACATCTGCACGTACACTTTGCCCTTAGAAACTGAAACATGGATTTTACTGTTTCACTTGAAAATTTGCAGCCTGAGAAGAGTTATGCTGTTTCATCAGCATAATGTCTCTAAGGGTTTTGAAAGGCAACCTCTAAGGTTATAAAGGGTTAGAAATTATAGGTGTTAGACAAGTGAAAAAAAGGAATGACTCCTCCTGTCCTCACTGCTCATCTGCTCTTGTCCTTCAAGAAAGTATTTCCTGCCAGGTTCTCAAATCACACCCACAAAAAATTCAGTACTGTTATTACTGAGATTACACACCCCTCCCCCCTGCCCCGATTTCTTCAGCACAAAAGCATGTAAGGCACCCTGGACTTCAGTGTCAAAAGAAAAGGAGACCAAAGCCATTGGTGATTTGGGCAGTTCCTTCCATTTCCCTCTCTCCTCACTGCCACCTTGCATTACTTATCCCAACAAAGACACCCAGCTGAAGAACTTGGATCCATGGCATAAAAGCATTCACACCCCTCTGAGTCCAAGAACAGTCCCTGCCTGAGGGAGCCCCTCTGCAGCCAGAGCCAAGAGGCACAGCCGGGCTCGCAGGGGCTCTGCCCAGCCCAGGCACTGCTCAGCACCTGCCTGGCTTTGCCCAGGCTGAGGTTTCCCGTGTGCCATGTCCAGGGGGTGTGGGAACCAAAGCCAGAGCAGCAGAATTCATCTTGTGGTGTCATTTTTCATCTGCACGAGGTCAGAAAGTTGTACACCAGTATATGGGGTCATAAAATTGGATTTTATCTGAATCTGCAGGGATTCACATCTCTTTCCACACAGTTTATTTCCCCTAATTGCTGCTTTGACTCGGAGATGTAACAGCATCTATCAGTTTAAACAAAACTTTAAACATTGTTTGAATGTATCCAAATGCATTCAGAAACGTAATGAAGTCCCACTTCCCCCAACAGGCTGTATCTATTGCCCCTAAATAGTTCAGCTGAGGATTTATTTGAATTTATAGGCATCAACCCAGTCATATATTGCTCTCTTAAATGCCTTATACAAGCAAAAACACATAACTAAGACATGAGGAGTTCAGCATAATAGCAAACCAATGCTTCATAAACCACAATAATTTTATAAAGCTCCTTTTTAAAAGAAGTTTTAAAAATAAAATACACTTTTTTCTGCAATAACTTAAGATGATCAAAACAAACCTAATGAATTCCCTGAGCTACAGCATTTCTCATGGAGCACTCCTCATCTATTCCCTTTACTTTGCTGCATATCCCAACATCCATTACAGATCTGACATTAGCAAGAACTGTAAATGCCACAGAGTCCAAAACTCAAATTGTAGCAAAGTGCTGTGTGTGATCTTCTATTAACAAGGCAACATGTTAACACTCTACCAAAGCCAAGTCAGCTCCTGAAATACAGTCTAGGCTTTCTAGGCCAAAGGCTTTCATTGAGAAAATGCAAGGTTGTGCGCTGTGGTTCAATTTACAAATTAGTCACTGATCATTATTTATTTGCACTGCATCAAAATTAAGAAAATACATGGTGAGTCACATCCCTGCATCAGAAATCAAGAAAAAGCCATTTAAAATACTTTAAAGTTAACATCTACAAAAAGGAACAAAATATGCAACAAAATTTTCATTATTTTCCATGTTCACATAACTTGCAAATATAAAAGACTTGGAGATGATGTGGGAAGTTGAATGGAACATTTTATTTTACCAAATGTGCCAAGATCAGCTGACTGTGTAACATTTTCCACTGCTGGTAATTCATCCAAATGAACACACATGCTTTTTCTGGGAAGAAAAATACAAAAGGGGGGAAAGGGGAGAGAGAAAGGAAGAAAAGAAGGGGAAAAAAAGGGAAGAAAACAGTCCTAATAACTCAGATGACAGCTTTTAAATTTTAAGCACACACAGAAGTGTGTTCCAGTGAACATCTCTACATCATCGTGTCCCTATAGTATTAAATGCTCTTAATCAACAGTTGCTGATAATGATTTGTCACCTATCAAGATTAAAGTCTGAATGGGAAAACATCTGTTACACTCCTTTGTTGGGAAACCAGCAAAATAGTTTTTGAACATGTTAAATTTGACTTTTAATTACCCTCTTATACCTTCTGTTCAGCTATTAACCAGCATTAACCCATAAATCCATTTAACACATTATGAACTATAAAACTAAGTCCTATAATTTTTCTGTATGAACAAAATAGAGAAATTGTAACATAGAATGAATGTAATCTATTTTTCTAGTTTTTGAATGGTTATGAATTCTGTCTTTAGGTTGGAGAAAAGAAAATTGTGCTTAGACGAAACAGCTAAGAACACTGGAAACAGATATTGTAATAAACTTTAATTGACATAGGTTAAGCAGCAGCACAGCCCAGCCCAGTAACTTAAACAGCACAAGATAATTTGTCATAGTTTTCTTTTACAATAATGAAACCATTTAGAATCATATTCAGCAAGCAGGAAACTAAACCACTATGCACACAAATTAAGAAGTGTTGTGTGCTATAATCAAGGACCAGGTTATTCCCTTTCTCTTTAATTGGGCTGAGTTCTCTGTTCATAATTACAGTTATAGCAGACAGATAACCACACAAAACACTTCTCTTTGCAGCACCTGCTTGCACAGAGTAATGTTTCATAGAAAGGTCAGGAAAGTGCAAAGCCTTAAAAAATAAATTTAAAAACACAGATGTATATTAGAACAATATGAGGTCTTAGTGCAAGAAAAATTATTTGCTTTTCCATTTGTTTCACATGCCTGCCAGGACAGAACCACTCATGTCCCAAACAATATGACTTTTCTAAAGACTCATGACTTGGGTTTACTGTCTCATGATTGGGTTTGTGTGTGGTAAGCAGAACCTGGCACAGCATAACACTTTTCCATCACATCACCATATGCAACAGCCTTTTTGAAACAAACACATAAAAGGACACAAAACTATCAGTTTGCACCACAGAGGCACAATAATGTTTAGAATTAAGGGATAAAAATGTTCAAAATAAAAATTAAAAAAAAAAAAAAAAACTTGCACCAACAAATACTTCACACAAATACAGTATTTTCCATGCTGAAGTGCAGCTACTCCCAGTTTTGTTAGTGCTGTAGTAATTAGGCAGCAGTTACTCCAGGCTGTGGAGTGAAGAACTGCTCACTGGGACCACCCTCCCCCTGTCTTGCCCAGGCAGGGAGGGTGCAGCGAGGATGCTCGCAGCCAGCTGTGACCAAGCTGCCTCAGCCTCCTTCCCCACAGAGGAAATTGGCTCCAGCCCCACCCAAGTTACCCAGGACACATCTATATCAGTCATCAAGGCTTCTTCCAAAACCAAGGGATTGAGACAAGAACCTACAAAGAGCATCTAAATCTATACCTTGGAAAAAAAGGTGCTTGCAGAATTTCTTTTTTTATGGTAACATTCAACCAAAAAGCAGTCAGCTGCAGTTACTGTAGCTGGCTCTGTGGTAACAGTTTCAAACTCTAATATGTCCAAGATATTGCACAGAAGAGATTTAACCTTGATCTGTCCTAAGCCCATAGACATGTAAGAAGAACAGAAATAAAAATTTATGTCATTGAAAATGGCATTAATCAGCTCAGTTCTATCTCCTGGCAGCTCCTTGCTGCTTGACACAAAACACATTACACAGCAATTTCCAAACTTACTCCAAGCACCCATTCCCCAGTGATTTCACAAGAGAAAAACTGCCACACTCGCCCATTACTATGTGCCATCCAGGGAACACACAAAGGAATTGTCTTGTGCAAAAGCTGCTCTGGAAGGATTGGGATACTGCAGGGAACTCAGAGGCCACAACAACCCAAAGGACCTGCCACGACCTGTGCAGCAAGAAAACCTGCAGCATGACAAGCAGGAAATATCTTGAACAAATATATATATATATATGTATATAACGGCACTTGTTAGAAACACAAAAACACCCTAAAACATTAAAGCCATTTATGTCAGCCTTCACTTCCAAAGACCCTCAACAGAAGAAATTACCATTTTTAAATGCTGGAACATTAGTGTTACATTTCTCCCACTATATGCAGCAACGGTGCAATGCCTGTAGAACTGTACAGACTTTCCATCAAAGCTAAAACAAGAAAGAATGTTATTGTGAGACTACCAAAAGACGTGATTTAAAATTACACTGCATTTATATTTCCAAGCTGAAGGCCAGGAAACTACTTTTGTATTAAAAAGGAAAGCTGCATTTCAGTAGAAAGCTACATGTACTTGGCTATTCAGAAGTGAGAGGTTGCAAAACACAGGGATCAAGATCTTCACATAAGGGCACTGCTTCTAGTGAAAGAGATGAACATACTTATCCAGTAAATCCAGACAAGAGACAGGAGTCAGGTGCTGGACTTCCAGAAACAGAACAAAACAAACAAAAAAAGCCCCAAAAAACCCTAAACCCCGAACCTCACAAAAGAAGGATTTGGACATAACTAGGCAGAAAATATAAAGTTAAAGGAATTTTTAAATGGTATATTCTTCCTTATTTTAATATTATTTGGGATAATCAATAAGAGGATAAAAAGTCTCTGTATTTAATACCACATTAGTTCTTACAGGACACATCTACAGCCAAGCAGCCTGTGGCTGTTTCCCATATTTCTCCAAGACTGCAACCTTAAGAATTCACAATTTCTTTGCCGGAAACAAAATGATTAAAAAGTGTCAGAAAAGAGCAGTGAAGAGGTCTCCAATTTCTGCTGTACCTTCTCTGTCAACCTCTTTTCAGATTCCAACTCCTACATAAATCTCAACCCCACACAATCCCTTGTGGAGTTCAGTGGCTCATGGCCAACACAGTCCACATTACCCGGGGAGCACAACAGATACATTCTTCACCCTCACAATGCACTTAAACTTGGGTGCCCAGTAATTTGGCCAAAGGCAGGCTTCCATTCATCCAACTTCTCAAGCAACTCCTTGTCATTTTGGCACAAGCACTTTACAACTCAATTTACAAGAAAAGTGGCAGTTTAGTTCCAGCTGCAAAGCTCCAAGAGTAATATTAGGAAAATACGAACCATATTTCACCTTTTATTGGCAGGGCACACACAGCACTTCATTAGTTTACTTAGCACCCAGGAACTGCATGTGTGGATGGATCAGTTCTTTGATCAAGCTTTCATTTATTTAAAAGAGGCCAGACCTTCCGCAGATCAATCTTCTAGCACAGACCAAAGGCAGACATGTAAATAAAAAAATAAAACCCCATAAAACTCAGGGAAAAAAAATAAAAAAGAAACAGGCAATCACTTATTTACACCTAATTAGCATAAACTAACTCCCCTCCTCCTTTGGGAAGGATACAGATAAAATATGAATGGAAATAAAGGAGTGGATGAGTAATCACTGCAGTTTCAACAATATTTCACAAACAAAACAAGTATGATAAGATTCAGTAGCCTGTGGCTGACATTTGTTTGAGTGAACAACAAGATCTTATTTTCATACTTTTGGCCATCTCTGTAGTCTGAGGCAAACTGCCAATTCCTACTCTACTGTCAACCCCCAGACCTAATGGAGATGAAAGGCAAAATATAGCTCTGTTCCAACTGCATTATTAATTCCTGCAGGGCCACATTCGGGCTGACAGGGCTGAGGTCATAATTTAGCCATTAGCACTAGGAACAGCAGGATTTGTCTGCCCAGAACTGTGGGACTGTGGCCATGCTTTCCCTTTTATGTCCAATCAATATTATATTTCGTGTTGTCTCGCTGGGCTAATGGAGGAGCGGTCACAGCACTGGTTTGAAGAACAGTTCTAGCAAAAACCAAAATTCTCCTCACAGACTATCAGTAGAACTTCTGTTTTTCTGCTAGAATACCCTGGTCACATTAAGCTCTGTTTACTTTCTACAAAGATGCAAAAGGAACATACAATATGATTAAAAAAAACCTGTGCTGGCAAGAGCAGCTCTTCCTACACCTTGGGGTTTTCATACCTCTGCAATGCTGCAGGCAGCTTACCCTAACTAAACATGAAAAACCTCACATATAAAATACTTATAACCCAAAATAAGCCCTACTGCAATATAATACACCAACACCTATGGCACAAGTACAATTTATTGCACGATCCTGCCGTTTTTTATTTGCCTGTAGGCAGCCAGAAGTGCTTCCCACAAGCAGCTGTGGAGCAAAAGGCCTGCAAATCCAACCTCTTTGATTTCCTCCTGGAGCTACATTTACCTTCTCATGTTTTCCAACAACTCTATGGTGGCAATTAAAAATTGCCTAATTTTTATGTCTAAATCCAAGCTACTGCAAAAGAATTTCCTTCCCTGCTTAAATGAGTCTCCCTTGCCAGGATGTCCACTGGAGGTGGGGACATGGGACAATCAGGTCTCACATTGCTCTTTGCCCCCCACCCTTGGGCATCACTTCTTCTAAAGACTGCCACATGTAGTGAACAAGAGTGAATTAAGCAAACTCAGTTTTACACTTCTGCAGACTGCAAGATGATAGTTGGAAGGGTGAAAGCTGTATCTTCTTCACACTCAACTTACAAAGACTTCTGACTTTGCAATTTTCTTCTGCGATTTCTCTAAGGACCTTTTATTTCCCTCTCCAACATTTTTAGATCCAGATTCAGCTTTCACTTTACAGTCAGCTCTTAGTCAGAGCCTGCAAGCAGAAAGAGCTGAAGATTTTAAGCATCTCTGTATCATTGGTTATTTTAATTAGGTTTTGTTTTTAAAATAACAATATAGAACAACAATCATTCTCCTGACTTTAAAATTGGCTGCTGTAGTTCACTGATTTTAATTATTTGATGAAGAGAAAGAGATCCCTAAATGACAGCTTCTGATATATGGTAGGGCTTTATTAAATGTTGAAATATTTAACTGAATTCAGTGACTCAGAAAAATTCAGAGGATATAAATTCAGAGTGGTAATTTTATAGATTAAACAGCAGCCTTAAGGCCTCAAATTATTTTAAAACTAATTTTATCGACTTTTTTTGAACATTTTAAATTTAAATGTTACTGTCAGCTCCACACAAGCTCATTTCTGCAAAGTTTTCTCACATACTAAATTCTAATCCATTAAGCTGGTACATACACCCTGAGAGGTTGTAAACAAGGGTGAACTTAAACGTGCTCCCACTTTACTTAATTTGCAACAATACAACCAACCTTACATAAAAGAGGTGGGGCAGCACTAACATATCAAAATAAAACGTTCACATAGCATGTTAAGTTGATGCAACCCTGTTTTAAAAAAGGAAGGGAACAGTGGTAATAATTGGACAGGTTTGCCATAGAAGGAAATTGACTCTGAAGGGATTCCCACTCCAGACAGATACTCAAATCTTAATTTAGCTAGGAAAAAACATTTAAAATTTATCTGTGATTACGTTAAAACTAAAAAAGTCTGTTAACCAGCAGCTGTTGACTCCTGCCATGCACCAAAAATGATCTCAAAGAGGATCTCACAGCACTGCTCAATAAATAGCAGATGAAATTCAATGACAATCAATGCAGAATCAAAGCTAATTATATATACAATGATGGACTTGAAATTAGCTGTTAATATTCAGGGAAGATTCAGAGTAATCACTTAGGCTGGCAGTTCTCTCTGTGTCACCTCCATGCTCTACAAGGGTCTGAAGGCAAATGGAACCCAAGGAATTACTATTAAAGAATTAGAGAAGAGTGAAACACCATCACAGCCATCCTGTGAACTCGCCTTCTGAGCACTGAGAGCATTTCTGCTTGCTCCTCTCCAAAAGGATGGAAAAGTGATCAGGAAAGGCATGAAGGATGAGCATGGGCATGCACTGGCTTCTGTTTCAAAAAGGAAAAACAAAAAATCCAAACCTGAAAAAGAGATGATTCAGGGTAGACAGAGAGGAGTCTACCAGCAGTCTTAAAAAATCAGGAGTGGCACGAAGGAGATGAGCACAGAATCAGCATTCACACTTTGTGCCAACACCAGAGCTCCAGAGCATCAGGTCCATGCTCCTTCCTTTGGCTAACACATGTGTTGCCACAGGACATTGCAGAGGCCAAAAATATTTAAATGGTGCAAGAAATCAACTAGGAAAAGGCATTGGAGACAATCCAGACAAGGGCTATTTAAAGCAATTACACAGATACAAGCTCAGGCTGAAGAGGCTCCTCAGCCCAGAGCTTCACTGCCTGGCAGGGCAGGTCCCAAACATTTTGCCTTCCCCTCTTGCCCTCATCAGCAGCCCAGCTTACTGAGCTACCAAAACCCACAAAATATTGGGCTAAACAGACCTCTACGGCCATTGTGGTATTTTTCTATGAACAGCTATGACGCTGAGACACATTTAATTGTGGTGCAATGGGATTACACACTAAAAATAGTGATATCCAAAGTTCTACCACCTGCACAGAAATAAGCAGAAAATTTAAAGAGCCACTCTGAGGCAATGTATAATTCATGCACATTTTTCCATCTAAGCTCTTTAGGCTTTTCTTAAAAAAAAAAAAATAATTCATCCTCCACATCCTCTGCAGTCTGAAGCTCGTACTGATTATGTTGATACCCTGCTAGGATTTAGACCCCAGCTGAGCAGAGGCCCATTGTGTCCTCTGCAAACAGAGGAAGAGAAAGTTCTTTCCTCACAGAGCCAGCAATATTAAAAAAACATAACACAGGGATCATAGAAGACCAGAATCAGAGATGAGGCAGCTCCAAACCAGAGCCTCAAGAACAGAATTCAATTTTTTAAAGTTAATGTCTATGCACTTCTCCCAGACTGTCTCAAAAAGAGGCAAGAGTGGATCTTTCCACATGGGCAAACTAAATACTGTGAAAAAGCATTTGAGAATCTCATGTAGATATCATGCCGCAACTGAAGAAACATGATCCACAGAAACATTTTTAATTATTTCACATAACCATAAATCATGACAGACCCCAATTATCATCTTACTGTATCTTTCAGGTAATTTAAATGGAAACCATGTCCAGTAGTCTTGGGCTAGTGCTGCGAAATCTCCAGGGATAGGAAGCACAAGTCACTACCAAGAAATACAAGATAGGTACATAAAGACATCTGGTACAGCTTACTCAAATTCCAGACTCTGGCACTGTCAGTAATGAACACAGTTAAAGAAACCTTTTCTTGAGGGGTCTGATTCTTCACCATTTTTTATTATCATAGAATTTCTACTATCCCAAATCTATCTCAAAGCACATGATAAAGAAACACACTGCCTGCTCTGTTACTAAAAAAAAAAAAAAAAAAAAAATCAGACTTCTGAAAGAACAAAATATCTAAACTCAGAGAAAAATAACAGGGTCCACAGACATGTCAGTTGGTTTTTGAGAGGCTTTTCTTCTTCACATCAGCTTGTATTTACATAGCTATCTTACTCCTTAAGCAACAGGCAACAAAGACAAGGTCCCAAAGGTGGAAACCAGCATTTGAGTGCACAAAATCGCCTTTAGCTCCACAAACACACCAGCTGGCTTTTAATATTTTTCACAAAGCTTTGGTACAGCCTTTAACATCCAGTTTCAAACAGTCTAGAGGCAACACGAAGTAGCACTGAAAAAAACCCAGAAATATGAGCTCCATCACAATAATGCAGTCTAGCAGTGCTGTAATTTGGGTGACAGTGTGAATGAGTCACAGGTAATTGTCAGGTAACAGGAGGAACACAACTGCCTTCAGTCAGCACCAGAGTCCCACTGCAGGCATTGGAAATAGTTTTTTGCAGTGGGAAAACAACTCAGGGAAGCAGAACAGAGATAATCAGAGTCAAGAAAAATATGATTGAAAATATTTAATGAAAGGATTTCATTCTTATAAATAAATCAAAGTCATATTCACTGTAAGGGTTCCTATTCTCCAAGTTAAGAAGAATCTTTATTTTGCAATTAACACAAGCAAAAATGGATATATACTCCTCCTTAGAAAAATATTCTCTTTCCCTGCTGATGGCAGTGCTGATTACAGACTGGTTTTGTCCCAGTTTGCTCTGAAAAATATGCGAGAGTACAGATCCATTTCTAAGCAAGGTGTGAAGTCCAACTTGTGGCATCTGGTAGAAAGATACAGCAGTATCTCTTTAAATATTTAGTTTCCTGCCTAAAATTATTACTGGAATATCAAAAAGAACCCTATGACACCTCCAGTGAAAATTCTCTCATATGAGAATCCCAATTTTAACAACAGAGATCTCAGGAACTACTTCTCTCACTTAATGAGCCTTGGCAGCCATTCAAATTAAACACTCTATTGTGCAAGGAGCTAATTATGCTGAGATTAAACCCAGAGAATGATAGGGACATTTACTGTACTTCTGGCAATTATAAGAGCTCTCAGTATTGGAGAATACAGCTTGTATTTCATAATTCTGAAAGATGTCCCTGCTAATCCAATAAAAAAATGCATGTGCATGCTCACACATACAAGATTAATTAAATTTTTAAAACATTTTTCAAATATTTCTGACACACATTCACAAATTATTATTATTATTTGTGTTGCCTTATTTCTCCCATATCTGAATGTTCATCCTGTCTCCCATATATCCATTTGTCATAATCCTCCACCATTTCTCTGATAGGCAATTAATGTTATCTCTTTCCCTAGGAACGCTGAAGTAATGACAGTAAAATATTTGCTCATTTAGTATTCTAATTAATTTTTCCAGCATCTTCTCTGATGGTGCCCTTTTCTTTCCCAGAAAACCCAGTGGTCAGTTATCTCTGTCACTGCTACCCAAAGACAATGCTCGTAAACAGAGGGAGTTTTCCTTACTTGGCACACACAGGCAGGAGCACTTCTGAAATTTGAGGAGTAAAAGTCATCACAGGATGATTTCCCACTTCTCTCCACTAATGTCTACTTGGAAGAGGTTTGATTATGCAACATAAAACCCTCTAAATCCCCATGAGGGCCTGGGGAGACCAAAGACAAGTGATCAGACTCTTCTGCAGCAAAATGTGTTCAAGATCTCACAGGAACACACAATGGGAAGCTGGGCAGCAAAGTAATGAAGCTTGGATTTGTGATGGATTTTGCATCTTGTGGTTATCTCCACCAGCACCTAACAGTGTGTGAAATGGGATTTAAGGTTCCCCCATTCCCCAGCCCAGGCACTCGCAGCAGCTGCTTCCCCAGGGGATTTGCTGGGGTCTAATGAAAGCACAGTCCCTGCAGCACCACTCCTTTGAGGGAGAGGCATCAACAGAGTTGTGCTTCTCTACCCTGCCTTTGGTTTTCATGAAATTTGTCAAATGCAACGTATTGAACACTCCCAACCCTGCTTGTCCCATGACATTCAGGAGCCATGCCAGCAGGTGCAAAGATTTTTGTGAGGATAGACAGGTGGACAGAATCATCAGCCTGAGCAATTAAGCAACCTGATTCGTGTTTCAGGTTGTAAATTGGTCAAAAGCAGCTTTTCAAGTGTTCACCCAAACTGGATCACCTAGCAGAAGGAAAGTAGTCTCTATCATCTTGAGGCAGCAATGTTCCCTTGAGGAAAACTCTCCAGAGGCTGTGAGGCAAAGCCCTTGCTCCCATGGGCAGCCTTCACACACAAATTCTGCAGTATTTCATTTCCATATTCTCTATCAACATACTGTTTTGCTTAAAATGGAAAAAACAAATGTGAAAGGTCTGACCTCTCTGGGGCTGATGGGTGTGAATCAGGGCACAAATGAGCTGTGTCTGCAAGTAATGATTACTTAAACAAGTCTCTAGAGGACTGGAGGCAAAGCAAGGCTGGTATTAAATGTAGCTTACCGTAAAACAAGATAAATCAGAAAGAGTTACAGGTAATCATCTGTATGTTGTCATTGGTCAATCAACAAACTGCATTTAAGAATCTGTGATAAAGTGATTTCCTCATTAACTGCTCATCACAAGCACCTTTGGAGAGAACAGAGGGGCTGAGCTAATTGTTGCAGTAAAACCAGAAGATAAACGAATTACAACTTTCTTTAAACAAATAAAATAAAGAGGTAGAAGTGCAATGCACTGAAGGAATGCACTTCCTAAGCTTGCACTTTGCTCTGCTCTTTCTACATTTTTGTTTCTGCTGCAAAGCAGGCACACACAGCGCTCCCACTAAATGTCATCCCATTAATGAGACACAGCCACACTCGGCAGCATTCCGGAAGCAGTCTCTGCATTCCCCCATGGTGCTGTTCTAACATTTCACATTAACTTTTGTTTTCCCTCACACCACCTCCTGCCAAACCCCAGTTCCTGCATTTCTGATAACACCAGGTGCTGGAACAGAGCAGGGACAGCCGACCCCAGGCAGCACAACCGCGAGCGTGGTCCTGCCTCCCCTTCCAGGCTGGCTCTGCTACAAGAGCATCAGTAATTACAGAACCAGCACTCAGCCTCTTACACTATGGGACAATCTCCTGTTTTAAACCTGTACCTTTTAAATTCTGGAACAGCCACATTCAAGCAGGTGCAAAGCCTTTGCAGACGCCCCTCCTGCTCCAGCAGGCCTCCCAGAATGTGCATTTCAGACCCCTTGGCTCCTCTTGTAAACCTGATCTTATCAATACCACCAGGAAAACTCTGGCCACAAATCTCTCAGCTGAATACACAGGTTTTGCTAGTTTCTCCCCAGTAAGGTTTTAAATGATTGCTTTTAAAATAAATATAAATGAAAAATGCGTAACTTGACAAAGACAAGTGTCTTAACAGGTTGGTTTCCTAAAATCTTTGTTATATTTTTAAAAAGGCAGAGATTGCGTAACACCACCACTTTGGAAAACTTTCAATTATGTAGTCAAAAGCCTTCAAAATAGTAATGAATTTAGCGAATTAAAAATTTATCTAACTCTTTACATGCTACCAGTCCCAACAGTTGTTTTTCCTGCCAGGATGCAGTATCTGTGTTTGAAAACCCTTATGTAACTTCTGAATTTTTCCATCTTGCTCCAGCAAGCTGACATAATCTAGCAACAGAGTCTTCTGTGTCCCTGTGCACATACTAGCAGTGAAGTGTGAATGCTGCATGGGAATAGCTTAAAATATTTCTTTAATATTTTATCATAACTTTAGTCGATGTTCATTTGTGTTCCCTCCAATCTCAGGTGCTGGCAGATGGAGTTTTTTCCCTTTTAACTAGCAGGAGATGGAATTTTCTGGTTGGTTTTCCTCTACAGCAGATGTATTCATATCTCAATATATTTCAGTAATTTTTCTATTCCTCACCTCATCCTTGGAGATTGACTGCTTACTTGCACAGTGTTTTTAAAATAATGATGATTTATTTTTTTTCCCTTTGACAGAAGAGACAGGTTCTAACAGTTTTTATTTAACTGTTACATGTAATTTGATAATTCCTAGTAAGAGACAGGTAATTCTCCTTGTAAGTATGTGGATTGTCAAATTTTATTTTTTAAAAAGTCAAATACATTAGAGAAAACCCCCCCCAAATTTAGGTGAAGAACCAATATTCTATCAAGGCCATACGCCAATAAAACTCATCTCCATTTATTCTCCAGTCGTCTGCAACTGAAGCACAGTTTCTCAGATTAATAGATCCAGTATCATTCTTTAATCCTCTCCTCAGTGACAGGATATAATGATCTGATGAACATGCTACTTAATGGACTACCTGAAAGTGTTCAAAAACCATAGTGATGAGCACGGGCTAGAAAACTATAGAAATTATCCTAGAATAGAATGAGAACTGAGAAATAAATCAGCCTGTAAGGGACAAGGTTTATTCAGGGATGTATGGGGCCTTTCCTTTCCCATAAGCATTTCCATTTTTAATTCCTTTATTAATATTTTTATTGTTTCCCCAGCTCCATGTGAATGCACTGAAATTATACAAGGTCTAATCTAAATTATCTTGCAGACCAAGGTTGATAACCTCCCACAAATTACCATGAGCTCAGTAACTTGGCAGTTTGTGTATATAAATTACCAAAGATACATGGCGCCTCCCTGCTTCCGTATAAACGTAATTTACCAAGGATTTATTACTAATATTACAATACACAGTCACCCCGAGGCAATTATTTATTTGTTTTTAATTTCAACAGGGCAGAAGTCAATTTGTCAGCCATACAGGCTCCTTGCTCAATAGGTGACCGGGAGACTGAGAGCTCCTGGAACACATCCAGCACATGCCAGCCCAGAGTGGCTGGGCAGAAATCAGCTCCACCTGGCAGCCAGGAGAACTCCCAAGCTACTGTCAGGTCAGCCTGTGTTTATGCCAAGGACAAACATTAGCAAGGACTTCTTGGCATTGCAAACACTGGAGAGATTTCTATGCCTATGCTACACAGGGACTCAGACTATACAACACTTGCAGCATCCCTGGAATTTATGTGAACAGGAAGATATTGGCATCCAGCCCCTTATGCAACAACCCAGTTCTGTAGAATTCACTACACAACCACTCACAACCATCTAGTCCAGAATGCCAAGACCCCCCCCCAAAAAAAAACCTTTAAAAAGTTACATAGCTTCCTGCATATCTCACAGTAAACACAGTCAGATCTATGTGGATCGTGTCACCTATCTGCAAAAATCAAAATCTGTTTATCCAAAGGGAAAAAAAAAAGCCCCCATAGACATAAGATTCAACCTCTTGAAATGACTGCGAAATGTCAACATAAACCAAACCTCCAAAACTTTACTGTTCTGGAGAGGGAAACACTGAATTACCCACATCTTTACATCTCAATCAAGTACTAAGTTAACTTTGTTTTTAATTACCAATCAAATTAAGACCATCAGGACTATTTTATTATACAAACAGTGCAGAATTCTTTTAGGTTTTTAGTTGTTTCTATTCAAAATTATATAAGGACATATAAAATAAGGTCTTTACATCCACACACTGATCAAAAGCAGAAGGGAATTTATGTAATAAACATTTTGTAAACAGCAGTTCACATAAAAAGCCATTTTTTTAACACATTCCTAATTAGATTGTCAGTATACATGCACTCACACTCTACCGTGCAGAGCTCCTATCCAAGGACTGTTGTGTGTCTTAGCTTCCAATTCAACCTCTTTTTAACCACATCCCATGTCTTGCCTGCTCTCTTAATTTTAACCTCATCCTTTCCTGCTTAGTAGAATGCATTTAAAGACTCAGCATTTTAACAGAGTTCATTAATAGAATAAAAACATTCTTTGCAATTTGTCTTTTTATTTTAGTAATTAAAACATATAATTATACCAATTCACTTGCAAAATAAAAGGGAACCGTAGTAGTTTTAAAATACTTTGCTTATTGAAAGTACCATAATCACTTCACCGCTTTGCTTAAGAAGTAATTTTGTTATAAATATCTGTGTTTAATTTATGTTATAGATACACAGCCAGTGATAAGCCACACAAACATAGCCCTGGGTATAAGGTTGTAAGAAAGCCACTGTCAATAAAATATCCATAATATGACTCAATATGCACAGTCATGCTATTTGCAAACAGACAGAGGGCAGGAATTAAACTGTGCAGCTGGCCTGGCATACAATTCATCTATGATTAACAGCAAATGCATGATGCTGAACAGGGGTGTGACTACACACAACTCCTCACGTGTTCAGTGTCTGCGTTACAGCTGAAGTTGCAGCAACAGATGTGTCCTAATGCAGAAACAGCAGATGCATGATCATGAAAGTGTTTAGAGACACGAGCATTGCTTTTTGTCAGCTCATACATTCTGACAAGTGACAGTAACGATAACCCCAAGTTTTATTTCCAATAACAGATGCAGCCTGAGGGCAACAGTACAAGTTGTGTCTTATGTCTTTCTATGCCCTTCACCCATCTCCACACTGATCTCCATCTGTTTGGCCCTCCTTTAAGGCTCTCTTTAGATTTTATTTTGTGCCTTTCAGTCAAGCTTCTGACCAGCTGGTAAACAGAGAATGAAAATTCCAGATACCACCATTGGTTCAGGACCTAAGGATTCATTCCCATCAGGAAGACAGCTCATGTGCCCAGGTTGGGTAACACTGGTTATCCAAGGAGGCTCAGGGGATTCACAAATGATCCTTAACAGCAGCTCGCTCCCTAAGCCTGAAAGGTGCTGGGAAGGGACACTCAGCTCTGTTGCACATGAATTAGCTCACACTGTACATGAAAGGTAACTCTGCAAACTGCTCCCAAGCTCCTCCCTGCTGGGTTCTCTTGGCACACAGCCATCCCTCAGGGCATCCACCAGCAAAAGGAGCATCCAGAACCCTGACACAGCTGCTCCTGGAAAGATGACATCAGAACTTGGGAACATCAGAAATGCTCAAGCCAATGGTCCACGATTTCATGTGTTTTTTATTTGTGAGACTTCAGCATGTTAGTTTTACTTCCCCTCCTCTCATGGATCAAAAGGCCTGAGGTGTTTCTGTCATGAAGAGCTGTGCTCATGAGAAGTTACTGCCTGCTCCTTCAGAAAAGGGGCTAAAACATCACCCTGTTTCACACAAGTCACTGAAAACATCAGAACAGTGTAGCTAATGCCAAGACTAAAATTAAACCAGTGAGAAAAAGACAAGAAATAAGTGACTCCCATACAAAGAAAAAAACCCCAAACAGCCCTATCATTATAGCCTACTGTGGGACTATGTTTCATTCTGAAAAGTTTGAAAACATCGATACACAACAAATGACATTAAGGTAACACATTTCATACAACTCACATTTCCCATCTCATAAAAAACAACAATCTCTGCCACAAACTCCTGTTGATCAAAGAACAATGGCTTCAACAGAAACAGCTTCCAGGGATGTTTGTCCATACAATTAGAATACCTATCTCAATTTTCAGTCAGCTGTTGTGTCCCTGTTCTGCCATTTAATAACTCATATTATCTTCACAAAAATATTCTGAACAAAGGTTGCTAATACATTAACCCACTCAGCAATATTTTATCTAATTGGTAACCCCAGTGGCTTTAGGTATGGCAGGAGACCATCCTTTGAAATCAGTTGCAAAGACACGGAGATAATTGGGATTGATTACAGGACTCAAAGCAGTAGGAACAAAGACTGACAAATTATAGTCTAAGAGAAGAATGGGAGCTTTTTTAGACTAAACCATCAAGTCAGACAGAAATGGGAAAAACATATTCCGAATTGTCAAAAATCAGGATTTTGTTTAAGAAGCATTTTCTGTTGTACAATTGCGTGACTGAGGTACAGAAGTAGCATTTTGTACCTGTATCAGGGATGCTATTTTTTACACTTTATTGACTTGAATTTTATTTCTCTTTACTCACATTGACTTTAAGCACAGCCAAGTCACTGCAATGAAAAAATAAAAGTATATGCTGCTCTAGGTGACTCTGCAGGGCATGGAGCTGGTCACTCTGCACCAGACAAGCCATGCTCAGTGGCCAAAGGTCATGAAATTCTGAGCAGTTCAGAATTTAACCAATTTTGAAGAAAGGGTGGGCCAAGAGAGACTTCTGTATTTACTCTCTAATTTCAGTAGCATTTTCAGAATAACAATCTATTCTGGAACATCAACCAGAGGATTTGTTCCACAGCATTAGAATTTAACTACATGCACAGGCTTTTCTCATCTCTCAAGAGTGAGCTAAGCTCAGTTTGACCTATGTTTGGTAAGGTGAAGAGCATACCTTGTCTGCCTCGATGTAAGGCAAGGATAATTATTTCTTACAAACACTGTTCTATCCATATTCCCAAGTACCTGCTCTTTTGTTAAGCATTCTTGATCCCTTCTCAACTTCTTACTGGAACAGGTTTACCCGTAGAGCAAGCATAAAAAACCAAGCCACAAATAAGCAGAACAAAGAATAAATCCATCTCTAGCTGGCTTCAACAGCCATCCTCCAGAGCAACTCTGCAAAACTGTCTGTCACTGGGAGGCCAACACTCCTTCCACACAGGTACAATCTTCCTCCTGCCAAATTAAATTCTTGAGTAATAACACTTCAGCCAAGCGGCAAAAAGGAGGATATTCTGAATTATAAGAGATTTGCAGCAGTTTAACTACAGCAGCACGATTAAGACCAATAAACCTGCTGGCATTTTATTAAATTTGCTTGGCAGCTCCTGTTGTGTCAGCCATGCTACAGGAGTGACACATGATCAGAACAACAACAACCCAAAGACTAAGAGAGAAACTAGTTCCCAGGTTCCAACAGCAAACCTGGGAGAAATTCCTGTTTTCCAGGGCTGTTTCAGCAGAAACAAGACAGAAATTTCAAGAAGGCACGTGATCAGCTTAAGGATTTCTTGAGTGGAATAAGTCTACCAGCAGGTATCACCCCTCCTCTCCCCCTTTCAGGCTGCTGAACTGAGTACTTTCCCTTCAGGAATCAAACATCAGTGACCTACTCATGACTTTAGAGATCAAAGATATCAGACACAGTTCACCCACACTACATTGCATTCAACGTGGCCTGAAATGAGAGAGTCTGGGAGAGGAAAAGCAACATAGGTTTTTACTGCTGGATCAAACCACTGAACTTTCTCCAGATTTACAGCAGCATTACTACAAATGGAATTGGAACCTCTGGTTTTACAGACAGAGGAATGGTGTAGCAGGTAGCAGGCCAGCTGCCACAGACCATACTTGTTAGGGAGTGCTCCTTTTCTTCATAAATCCTATGAACCAATTTCACTAGTCAGAAAATAATTATATGGTTTTGCATACTTCAGAAGCCTGTGGAAAAATTATACGTTGGCTGTCAATTTAGAATTTGGGTCTATTTTTTTACTTTATTTTGCCCAGAGTGTAAAGCCATTACATGACTAAAATTAAATAAAACTGTTTCCTTGAGAGCTGTTTAAAATATTCTGATGTATTTGTCTTAGAGTTTCATTAATCCATTTCTAATTCATTCTGCAGGTTTACTCAACAGCTGTGCCTGATGTAAACTACAAATCTGGATAAAATTAAAGCTGCTATGCCACTAAATCAGTTTATTTTCAAAGACTTAACAAAAATCTTCTGCTACTTCAGGTCACAATGGCTTACAGGTTTTTCTACCTATAGGGAAAAAAGTACCTTTGCTGTAACATGAGAACAAACAAATACAAATACTAGAGGTTAAAAGTGAAATTCATTTAGTTATCAAGCACAGAAAGTATTCTGTCTTACGATCTACACTTTTTAACATTAGAGATCAGTTTTCATTTTTAAGCTTCCACGTGCAGTGTTGAAACAAATCTGGAACTACCACTTTATTGTTATTTATAGCATTGTAGCAGCTCTCATAAGCTGCAGTTTTTCTTAAAAGGGACTGGATTTCAAAGAACAGCAAAAAGCAGCCGTAACTAAGTATTGTTTATGTCAAAGATGATTTACTGTAACAAACACCCAGTCCTCTTTCTGTTTAAGCAAAAATATAATTAAGGAGCCTAGTTACATAACATCATCTAAATCAAAGGAAATGCTGCCTTTCCAGCATTTTCGGCGATTCCCAGCACTGCAGCACCTACCACAGAAAATCACTGTGGGCTCAGCACTCAGTGGTGTCTGGGGGTGCAAGTGTTCAAGTAATGCATTTAGGTGGTTCATTATGAATTGTGTCCCTGCACCCTTCAGGCTTTGCTGTAGCATTACTGTATGGCAAAGCTCTGTTCCAATTTAGGAAATGTTACACTAATTGAGTATGCAGGCACACGCTCTCCCCATCTCTGATTAATTAGCACCACTCTAGCTCTTCACATCAATCTTGTGAAAACCACTGTGACTGATCTTGTCTCACTTGGAGCTGAAAATTACTTTGCCAATAGTATAACATAATACTTTGGTATAAACAACAACAAAAAACGGGACTCTATGGTGGCCCCAGGATCATTCCTTTCATACGGCACATCTCTCTGGTGCTTTTGAAGACAAAGGACAGGACTTTATTACCAGCAGACAAATGCAAGTCAGAAAAATGAAGACAGCACACTGGAAGCTCTGTATTTTTACAATGCTGTCTCTGATCAACGGCAATGTATTTTTCGCAACCCCTGCACCACTTCAAAGGTCACTTTTGTCTCCACACCCTTCCTTGAGATGAGGAAAAGGCCCATTTAGGAAAACATTCAGGAGCTTCAGGCATTCCAGAGCAACTCCTGGAGGATCACTGCTAAGGCTGAACACAGCCAGACTACACAGCATGACCCAGGGCCACTCTGCTGTGCTTCCCTTTCTTAAACTTTGGAAAAAGACTTTCTCTCCCTTGCCCAGCAGCCATTTTGAACGAACGCAAAGGAACAACATGAATTGCAAGATGTTTTTTCTCACGTTGTCTTTTGCTACTGACAAGTCAAACCGTTAAGCCAAGAAACGTCAGCAATGTGGAGATGAAGGCTGATGATTTCAGGGCAGAAGTGAAGTTTTCAGGCAGAATTTCCCTACTGGACCAGGCTGCTTTCATCACGTGTATCTCAACTCCCAGGCTCGCCCAAGGCTGCGCAGCTGGCTCCGCACTCCCAGCCTGCTTCCAGCCCCATTGTTTTACACATTCTGCTTCCTCACAGTTATCAGCCCAGACTTCACAGGCCATATTGTCTGCCTCTGAATTCACTCACCAGTTTTAACCCAGAATTTACTAAGCTCCTCAAGCTTTACGTTCCAGACGAAACTGCAGGGAAGGTTTTGCAGCAAACACCAGCCTTTTTTCCTGAGAGCTGCAGCCTTGCAGCTGTGTCCTTCTATTAGGGGCTTGTGCCCCAACATACAAAACATAACAAGTCAAGGGAACTGAGATCTACCCCTGCTCTTCCAGCACCACATTTGAGCGAGACCACCAGGAATTTCTGCATGCCTCCCTGTACAGGGGGATGTGGAGGTGCAGCACAGCAGTGGGAACCACAGCAGTCCTTGCTGGGTGACTTCTGTGCCTCTAAAACCTCTCCCTCCTCCCCTCAGAACCAGTGGGAAGCAGCTCATGTTTAGGAGAGGATGTGCACTCTGCCCAAAGGGCTGCAAAAGCAAACAAAGCTCCCTCCCTAAGAGGCGTCAGGATCTCAGGGAGGTTTGTCACTGTGATCCTATTTCTGCTTGTTTTGGCTGCCTCCCTCACCCAGTGCTCCAAGAAAAAGCCCCACCTTCCATTTATAGCTGTAGAAACTGGGTGAGAAACAGATTTGCCACTAAGTTGAAACTGAAAAGATTTTAAAACCAGCCATTTCCAGAAGGTTTACAAAGGCTGAGATTTTGAAAGTGTCCCGAGGGAAGCAAAGAACCTCTCTGAAATTAATGGGAATTAAATGTCCAAAACCCACAGGCAATTCTGAAAATCCTATCAAAGTATCTAATACTTCTATCTGTCAAAGGCACTAACATTTAAAACAAAAGTGATTTTATCACCAGCTAAGAATCAGTTTTCAAGTGAAAGAATTGCAAAATATTAAACCAATTAGTCTGTTTGACAACTTGACATGATTCTTCCCAGATGATGAGAAAGCTGCAGCATGGCAGGAAATAGTAACACCATGACATAAAATAAGAAGTAACTTCCAAGAACTCTCAGAAATCTATAGGTCAGAGCTCAGACCTATGCATGAAGAAACAAGCATTTCTTTGTATTTGGTGACTATAATGTGGGTATTTACTACCTAGGCGTAAGATTTATGATCCCCTTAACTATCTGTTAACCTGCTTTGAAGTGCTTAGGGTTTATAAATTCCTGATAGCTAATCACTTTGTTTGTGCTTCTATCTTCATGTTTTGTCACCTAAACCAAAGGTCTTGTATATGCAATATGGATATTTGAACATAGCATGTACTAACCTTTTTCAGAGCCTTTTCTCAGATTACAAGCTCCAGCAGATTACTCATTCGAGGCAGGGATACTTGCTCAGCTTGTGTAAGACAAAGCCATGCCAATGTGAATGGTAAAGGAAATTTAAATTTAAGCTTCATTTTACGTGGGGAGAAAAAACCCACCATATTTGAACGCTATAAAAGGTCACATCAGTAAACAACAGGGATTCAGAGACACAGCAGCTAAATTTCCCTATGCAATGTAACAGTTCCTAAAAGAAAAGGAAAAATGGTGACATTAAGAAACACATTTCCTGCTACTTCAGACAGTATGGTTAAATTCAACCTCACATCCTTATTTGACCTATGAAATTAAGCTATGTGCCTCCCAACTCATACACACACATTTTCATACAGCAAAGGTTTATATGAAAATGCCTCATTTGCTGTTAGGAGTGACTTGTCTTCAGCTGGTTTCATGGGGACACAAAACAGGATCATCATCACCCCAGCTCACCAAGAGGAAATGCCAAAGCACGTTTTACCATAATTCCCCAGACCTCTATTTTCGACTACTCTGACATTGTAAGAAAGAAGATTCAATTAAACAGATTCTTTAGGCTTACTCATCCAGCATTTTATGAACCATCTCACCTCTTATCAGGCTAAACCAGATATTTATTATACCAATAAGAGATTTCATACTAATGTTTCACGTTCACTGAAGCTAGAGATATTAAACACGATCATTTACTGCTGTCTGCTGCCATTTAAAAAAAACTGCATTCAGAAAACGTGAGGTGTTCAAAGGTTAATTTGGATTAATATCAATGGATTTTGCTCACTTCTCCCAGTCCTTGACTCCTGTGCTTCCTTGAGGACACAGGCCCCTTCCAGTTGATGTGGAACAGAGCTCGGATGCTCGGAGACAGGAATGGCTCTGCCCTCACTCCATGCTCTGATGCTCTCATCCAACCCAGCCCACCCAGACCTAGCCCACAAGCAGATTCTAAATAGCCCCTGAATTTTCAAGACATTCACGTACAATGAAGCAGAGTAGACTTCTGGATTTCTTGATAAGCCCTAACCTCCTGGATCAACCCAGAGGGCTCAGTCCAGGACCCATCCCACCTGCTCTGAAGGGTTTAAATCACAGCCATTGCTCCCCCTTCCCTGCACTGGAGGAGGGTCACACAGCCTCCTGTGTGTTAGCACAGGCACTTGCTGTCACTGCTTTGTCCCTGCAGAGGGGAGGCACAAGGAAAGTTTCTGGGCACTCCCTTCACAGCTCCTGAAAAGGAACAAGTGGCTACACACAGAGACCTACCCCAAGGCTGGCCCATCTGCAGCTGCTGAACCTGAGCACAAGCCACGTGTCCCTACTGCACCAAGGGTTAAAAACCCCCAAGTTTAGCCAGCAAGCAAAAACCAACACCCCAGACTTTCCTCCACAGTTAGTCAGCAACCATCTGCAGGCACTAACACAGTGCAACCATGCAGGACCAAGAAACATGTAAAGAAGTACAAATTAAACTAAAATCTAACTCCAAATAGGGAATGAATAGCTATACTAAATTTAATAATTAATTTCTTTGCCTCTCCTTCTTTAGAGAAGAGTAGACTAAGAATATACAATGGGCCAGATAATGAGGAGGCCAGATGGCTGGATCTTGTGGATTTGGGAAACAAGATATGGGAGAAGTACACAGAGAGTGAAGAGCAATAGTATTTTAAAACCGAAGACACATTTTAACATATTAAAAGCATATGCCTTTTCTTCCTAAAACAGTACCAGTTGCTAGGCCCCTGAATATAAATAATGCTATCCATCCTTCAAGCACTAGCTTGGCATCTATTGCTATAAAATAGCAAGTGTCATCCAATAAGAAGATGCTATTTCCACGTAAACCAATGTTACCTTTACATTTTTTTTCCTTTTGCTAAATCTACTTTTCTCCTATCAAACAAATCACATGCTATCATTTGCCCCACTGTATCTTGGTCCCCAGCAGTGCTGCTGTTGGCACTGCAGTTACTCATGGGAAACATCACGTTCTTTTTTCCTCCGGCTGCTCACCCATAGCTCTGCAAACAAGCTGATCTAGGAAGGATGTTCTTCACCAAAGGCAGTTTCAGGTTAAAAATAAGCTGCACTTCAGTCCCACAACACAGAACAAGTTTACAGTGGAATTAGCTATGTATTTAGTAACAAAGAGATGGTGGGTTTCTATGTTGACACTTGAAATTAAGTACAAGTTTCTTCCATGGGAAACATTCTGGGTCAGGCTGCCTATGTGGGAATGCAAGGTCATCACCAGCAGCATTTGACAGCTCCCAGTGAGCACTAAACCAGTAGAGAGGGACCAAACACTCTCCCTGGCCCCCACACCCCCCAGCTGCTGCCCCAAGGAGAGGGAGATTGCTCCAGGAACAAAGGGCACTTCTGCAGACAGCTCTGGGCTGAAAGCTCTTTCCAGAGACGAGTGTAGCTGGGGAGGAGGCTGAAGGAGAGAGGTGGGGCAGTACACAGGGTTTCTGTTTTGTAGGGAGATCTGCACAGCAGGGTACAGGAAAGAGCACACTTGGCTGCCCAGTGCATAAATTGCTTTGGTGGCTCCTGAAGTGCTTAAAGCGTGGAAGTGTCCTCAGACAGCAATGCAAATTACACTGGAATGCGGGGGCTGTCCCACTGTGGCAATTGCAGGAGAAATTCACGTTCAAAGCCTCTCTGAGCTACTGAGCAGTGAAACGAATCTCACTTTTGCAGGGAGTGGAAAGTGGAAAGCAGGCACTTATCTGGCTAAGAGGGTAATTCCACAGCACAGGAAACATAACGCAGATGTGGTAGCCTGGCATTAATATTATTAATGTACTGTGGCCTATATGGCTCCATTAGCACTGGGCTTCCGTGGGCCAGACGCTCTCCAAGCAGGCGAGAGGAAAGCTCTGCTACAGCAGTGAACTCTGCACGAGGAACTGCCATGCAAGCATCACTCCTTTACTCAGTGTGGTGTCTTTTAGGCAAGAAACAAATGATGACTTCAGAAAGCATCTAAAATCCAAAGCAAAAACAGCTTCTCTGTTTCAAAGCCTTTCCCTTCCCCATTTACAAAGAGTGTTTTCTTCCCCCTTCTGCAGAAATGCCACATTATAAATCTATGGCAGCAAGACACATCTGGCCATCCGGGAAGGTGCCCAGCCAGCAGAGCAGCTCAACCACCACATATTCCAACCCCATATTTTTCATTCTTGACTTAACCATCAAGTACTTTCCAATGCCAGAGAGCATTTACTGCCAGAAAGTTATTTTCTGCTTTGCACTCATCGTTCAAATAAACAAGAGAAGGAAAGGAAAGGAAAGGAAAGGAAAGGAAAGGAAAGGAAAGGAAAGGAAAGGAAAGGGAAAGGAGGTTAGCATTAGGTTCTGGAAATAAAGGAAAGGAAAGGAAAGGAAAGGAAAGGAAAGGAAAGGAAAGGAAAGGAAAGGAAAGGAAAGGAAAGGAAAGGAAAGGAAAGGAAAGGAAAGGAAAGGAAAGGGAAAGGAGGTTAGCATTAGGTTCTGGAAATACAGAAATCAGAAAAAAAATTGTATGCTCTTTTCAAAAACATGCATATCTGAACATCATATAACACATTTTAATGGTGGTGATGCTGGGATGTTTAATTTTCTTTTTTAAACTAACTGAAAACAGGAACTGTCCTTGATGAATCATCCGTGGAATACGATGAACCACGAACATGCTGGAGGCGAAATGCTGAACAGCCAGAACTGGTTTTTCTTTCCCCCAGAAAGTAAGAACTTTCTGGATGCCTTGGGCCCATATAGCTAACAGTCTCTGTTTAATAAAACAAAACAATTTCGTCTAAATCTGAAATCCTGAAAATTTTCAATAACAGCACTTTTATCTTCAAATCATTCTCTGCATGTCTTGCAGTCTTGACCTCATGCTTCATCACCGTGATTAAAATTGCCAAACTGGCAGATACTGGGAATTTGGTCAAGTGCTGAATCACATTATTCTACTACAGGACTATGAAAAAGGTGTCACAAAATTATTTGTCATCATATTAGGGCAAAGATGGAAGTTTTAGTCTCTGTCCCTGTCTAGTTATCCACAACTCTGAAGATCCAGAACAGCAAGAAGAAATACAAGATCCTCTGCCCTTACAATACCATGTGGATGGCCCCATGGATCAGTGTGCCCTACATGTACTTAGTACTTACTGTTCCTCAAACTAAAGGGTTTGGAAATTAGGTAAGCATTCATATCCGTTCCCAGACCACACTGCATGATTCCACATGCAAAAGTGCTTTGGTATTTTGTGAAGTTGTGGTTATGTTTAGTTTGCATTCCTGAAATAGTTTTATGACCTACACTCATCAGCAGATACAAAATGAAAAGATTTGTGAGAAAGTTCAAAACATTTTTGTGCAGCACAACTAAGTATTTGTCCCTTTAATTCCATGACTTCTTTCCTTAAGGGCCCAGACAATCATCTCTAACTGAAGATCTGGCCTTCTTTTAACCTATGCTTAAATCCATTATTCTCAACACCAACGTAACACTGGGTCTACTCTGGGGCCTATTGCTTTAAATGTTTTTACATGAGGAGTTGGTGTCTTTGCCCTTCTTTGTTACAAAAAAACTTTCAAGTTCAAATACCCTAAGTTCAACAGCGAACTTCAAGTGGCACAGTGCACTAAACTCATCGATATAAAAAGATAAAATAACTTATACATTACTATCATCATCTCAAACCATTAATTGTGGTAATTTAAAACAGGAAGGTTATCTGTATCCACCTTGAAGAAATTTAGGACAATCCATGCTTTCCTGTTAAAGGGTGTTGTCCAAAACTGCTCAACAGAAGTCTTCAAAAATAATCTTTCTCCTTCTGTTTGAAAAGCAGTGCTTGGAGCTTTTCCCATTAAAAAAGGAAATGGGCTTGTCTGAAGTGCAAAACCTTCGTATTCTTCAAAGAATACAAACAACCAAACAACCTAAACCTTTTTCGGGGGAGTTGAGGGAAGAGAAGGGAAGAGCTTATAATGTGGGATGACTGGATTTTTATCTTGATGCCATAAGGAGACTCAAATACGCAGTCTGACTAATAATTGTTTAACTTAGCCTCACTAAAGTAATTAGTTTAATATATAAAACAGTTAGATGACAAAGAGACAGGAATGTTCTGGTTTTAATACAACAATGAAATGAAACTTTCCCAAATAACTCCTAATCTTTATAGATAAATCTGCTATCTAGGTTTACACTAGCAGAATACAAAATGGTTTCCTGAGATATTCTAGACAGTAACTATGTGTTATAAAGGAGCTGCTAGACAAGAGCCATTTTTTATTTTAAATTACCTCAGCCAGTCACCTCTCTGCATTCTGAGGCTTCTCTTGTTGCTATTTGTTCTCTGCCTTTAAATGCCCCGGGTGGTTTTCATCATCCTGGTCCTGCTCTTCAGCAACATGGGATGCTGCAGCTGGGAATGGAAGATGACCCCAAGTTGGGAAAGGGGCCAGCACCCAGATGGTCCTAGAGAAATCTGCTGCTCAAGCACAAAAGGCTGGGTCTGTCTACAGGGGTGTCTGAGACAGAGGAGTAACACAGTCCTGACTTCCACAGCAGCAGGCAGAGCTGAGGCTGCACGAAGTGCAAAGGAAGACTCCTGACACACGTCAGATTTCTCCTGAGCTGTTCCCCTCAGCTCACACGTCCCTCTTTGCTAAGAATAAATGTACTTGTTTTCTGCCAGCCACCCTTTCAGCCAAAGGGAACCCCAACACATTCCCACCACCACACAGGAAAGATCATATCTTCTGCACTAAAAAAAAAATGGGTAACAGGAAAATCTCAGCAGAAGGAGACAACCTCTGTCGGGTGTAAAATGACTAAAAGAAAAGCTAATGAGTGCCCAGGAAGAGGGCCAGCCATAGCTGAGAAGTATAATCTGGAACGTGGAATCAGGGGTGCTTTTGCTGCCAAACATATGTCAGGAGCTGTTCCAGTGACTGTCTGTCTGTTCTTCTCTAGGAGCCAGCTAAAGAAGGCAGTCAGGTCCCTGCAAGCATTCTCCCAGTTTTGACCTAGAGACTGCAAAGCAAAGGGATTATTCCATTTGCATGAAGATTGTGCTTGAGGCAGTTAGGAAAAACTGCAGCAATGAAATTCTAATCTGCCAATGTATTTATAGCTGAAACATGGCTTGCAAATAAGAATTCCAAAACATTTTAAGAGAGTCTTGCAAACAAGGACAATTTCATACATTTCATATGATTTCATAAAGACAGAGCACCATAAAAAATGAATCATAAAACCGGTGACAAAGACAACTGATTAGTTCATCATCTTCATTGCCTGCCATGGCAAAATTTTTCTCCAGAGTATATTTAAAAGCACATTCTAGATGGTAACAAAATTAGTTAACCCTACAACCATGTGCGATGTAGCAAGAATAAGTGGTTTCTTACACTGAAATGGTCTAAAAATTAAGAAAGAAAGGAAAAAAAAATTAAGATCTTTCTTGCCATGGATCTCTTTTTGCTACAAAATCCCAAAATGCACAGTTCTGGGGTACCGCAGCTGCCAGAAAGTCTGTTCAGGTTGCAGAGCCAGCCCTCTTCACAAGGTTATGAGAAGCATGATAGAGGACACTGAAAAGGACTTTAAAGGACTCCAGTGAATGGGAAGCCTAAAATTTTTAGAGAGCAATATATTGGTAATTATTTGGTTTAATCAACCGGTCTGACTTCTGCACTTAACTTTAACCCCTTACTCCCACTACTCACCGAAACAGCTCTTTAAAAACCCTGTAAAAATCCCTGCATTGTGTAGTGGTTCTTCCGGACCCCCTGCTCCACAGACAGAGATTGCAAGTCTACCTCTTCCACCCTTCGTATGTCACTGTCTTCTTTTTGGGAATGAGAGAAGGATCTAACACTTGGTGTATTTAATCACTTCACCAGCAAGCATCTTACTCCTACTCCTTGATTTGTTTCAACCTCCTCTGCACTGCAGTGCAAGAAAGCCTTATCTGACCAAATGGACTGCACAGGGTCTCTGTTCCCAGGGGCAATGCAGGGCAGGCCTCCCCACCTTGCCCTCCCAAGACATCCCTGGGGTGCCCCTGCCCTTTCAGCAGGACCCCTAAGATCAGTGAAACACAGTCAGTACTCCATGGCTCCTTCCTTGGGCAAAAGCTGGAAAGGAAAGGGCCAGGTTCTGCCTGATTCCAAGTCAATGGCAGTGCAACTGCTTCACTGAGAGGGGAAAACCCACAATAATGCCAGATCTCTTCTCCTTGGTGCATATTTGACAGCACTCCCGTACATCTTTATTGAGTTTCCACCAGGCACAGACATTATTTGGAGTACCCTGGAAATCCTGTAAACAAACTGTTCTAAGATTTTAGCTTTTGTTGTGACAAAGCAAAGCCAGAAGACAGGCAGCTAAAAGAAGTTAAAGGTATTTAAAAAAGAGGTATGTCTAAGATATTTCTGTTGTCAGCTTTCATTTAAATCCCTAGACACTGTTAAATGGGAGGCATTCCAGTATGTGAAAAATACATACAGGATATAATGTTTCTCCTAAGCATGTAAGGGGTTCACACTCTCTTTCTTAAAAAGAACATTCTTGCTGTCTTTGATGTTGTAAATCTTATTATGTAAAACAGACTGTTGTGTAAAATAAATGATGGCACATGATCCTGCAAGAAGCTTAGTACCCATAAGTCGTTTTAAAGCCAACATGAGGAAAGGGCACTCAGCATCAAGCGAATTTCTACTGTGAACTTGTGCTAGACAGCTGCTGAATGGAAAACCTCCTGAGAGAATGAAATTTAATGCAAACACAACTTGCCCAAATCACAAGTTGGCATGCTTGAGAGAAAGCCTGAGTGCAGGAAAAAATGCACAGATCTCTCAATTGCTCAGGAAAGGGCTGAGCTACGAGGAAGACTGTTCCTCTTCAAAACCAATGCAGTAGGAAACTAGCTCACCATCAGCACTGTAATCCTTAGAGACCCATGGGGAAGACAAGGATCTCACAAACAGGGGAGGTTTATGAAGTCATTTTCATGAGAGGCTCACAAGGTGATTTCATTCACCAATATCAGTAGCTTTGTGATGACTAAAATGGAAGCCCTTTAACTCCAGAACCATGGATTCTAGTGGCAAAACTTCCACTGGTGTGCAGAGGACCAGGTTTAAGGAGAATGCTGTACTGCCTGTGAAATGATGGACTGATTTCTCTCAACTGATGCTGAGCTTGGAAGACAAGCTGTTGCATGACAGTCTTTCCTCGAACGTGCTCCTCATGCTCTCCTCAGTCAGGGATTTTCAGTGGCACAATAGTAGCTAATCCTCTGTGTTCTGCCAAACATTTCTCCTCTGTAGAGTCTACAAAGAGGCACAATTAGAACAAGTTGCTCTTTTAAGAACTGGAGTGGAGCCATAAATTCATTTTTACTGTCCTCACAGGGCCAGCACTGATAATGGCTGTCCTCCTTCTGCTGCAGTTGGCCCAATGCGGGAAGATGACTTGAACAACCTACCAAATTGTCCATCTTTTTCTGTTTCCTCTAACAGTACCCCAGACACTTTCTGAAAGGATAAGTATTGTGAATCTTCACCTTTCAATCTGGGCCACAGCAGGAGATCACGACCCTGCCACAAGCAGTGAACTGGTATTTGCCCTGCTCCATGGAAACAACTTATGCCAAGCAGGTATTTATTTTTAGCTGGTCACTTGGCATAAAAATGGTCACATCATGTTTATTTGCATTTTTAGCTTAATTACCTCTACCCTCCTGTTATACTTGAGGGAGTTCTAATAAGATGTTAAGAGAGAAGCCGTTCCCCACGTACATTGCCTCAGGTTAGTTCGATGCCCCATTAGCCCATCTAATGGCTTCTCATCTGAAAGCTGCACGTGGGCGTCCTGAAGCCAGTGTGAAAAAAAGCACAGAGGCTGAGGGAATAGAACTCATCTTCCTGGACCTTATGTACTCCGTCAGGCATTTTTAGCTAGTAACAATATTGTTGATTCGAGTTAAAACCTCACCCCAATTAAAGTATTAATAGATACCACCTACTCGGAAAGATAAAGATTGTTTTTAAGTGTAGTTGATTTAGAAAAAAGTAGAAAACCAAAACAAAATACATTACTTATCTTAGGAGACTACCTTTTTCCATGGTGTTTTTACTAGGTGGTAGAAACTATCATGTTTTGTTATTTGAGGTCTTACACGGCAACTTCATTGCATTGCTGTCAGATACAACAAAGGTACTTTTTTTTTCCCTCTGCTTTCAGTAATGGAATCCTTCCTGGTTCTACTGTGGTAACAGATCCCATTCAAGGGTGCTTAGGACCAAGACTAAGCTGCTTACAACTGATATTTCCCACAGAGAACCACAGCAGGAATTGACTTTCTTCCTCACCTATTCTCCTGGCTCTGTGAAATAACTAACCATCCCCACCACCTTCTCACATTCCACTGACCAAGTGGGAATAGCAAAAGACATGTCCTATTGTTCAGCAAGGAATAACTGAACTCCTGAGCTCAGCTCAGGAAGGAGCGAGGACGAGGAGGTTCTTTGATCTGCAGCAGGCAGAGGACTGGAACACCCTGGCTCCCAACCACCACAGTACCAAGTTCAGAGCTGTGCTCTGACTGTTGTCCTTCTGCAAGGCTTAGGATGTTATTGCACTGTCCCTCAGCTTGATGCAGGAGGAAATGGCAAGATGGGCCAGAAGCCCAGAGCTCTGGTCCGTGACTTGGCTTGTGAATGCAAACGTGAACTGCTGCTGCCAGTCGGAGCCCGCACACTGCGGCGCGGCCGAGGCCAGCCCTGCTCCCGTCCTCCAGCCCTGGGGCAGCACTGGCAGCCTCCAGGGGAGCAGAGGGGGCTGCCATGCCTTCAGCTGCCATCTCACTTTTAGGGAGGGCATCTGGGCAACAGTCCCCAAGCCAGCAGTGAGAGCTGTGGTTTCCACCCTCTGCAATCACTCCAAAACTTCTACTCTGCCACGCGGCTGTGAGAAAGGAGAGTGAGTAGTGTGGCAGTGAGCAGGGGACAACTTTCTGAGGACAAGATCCAGCAGTATTTATGTTCTCTGTATTCTGACAAGGGTGGTAACACCACCCTGCCTCCTAAATTATACAACATGAATGTAAGTTCATTTCCTTATTTAAAAGCTCCCTTGATTTCAAACTATTTAAAAAATAACTATGATCAAGAATGTGAAAGTACAGTTCTAAATCTACTGAGGTACTTGCCTTGCTTATAATGCACATGTCTTTCCAGAGAATTCAGCCTATTTCCTAAGATATTACAAAGAAAAAAAACCAAAACCAAGCAGGAACGTGGCAGCCCCATGTTCTTTAATTCATTTGAAACAAACCCACTTCCAAACCCACTTCCATATTTAAGTATCACTTGTAGGACAACCCAATTCATCCACATAAAACACTTATTAACTGCTGTTAAGTCAACAAATTTATAGATTACCAGTTCATTATTTATGCCAGTAGGAGAAAAATAACAATCAAGATGCATTTAACAATCAAGATACATTATTCAAAGTATAATTGCACACACAGGGTGTGACCTTCACAATAAGAGGCACCTCTAGCACTAAGTGATTTGGGTGTGAACAGGCAACAGAATCACTAAACCCCAAACATTCCAATAAGCCAAACCACCAGCAGCATGGCTCCCTCCTGGCACATAAGTATTTTTCCTGTTGTAATTACTTATGGGGAAAGAGATAAAGCACTCATTCCAATCATACTGAGATTTGAAAATAAAATTTTCATCTTTATCACTCCAAATTACCTCTCCATCCTCCCACACCCTCAGATCCATCAATATAATGCTTTATGTTCTCCCACAAATCTTGCATGTTACTTTCTGTTGAGTAATTTCTGATGGGATCTAAAAAACATGTAGAATATTTTGCTTCATGCAAACCACCTCACATACTCTGAGTTATGTTTTGATAAACTGCAATATGCACAACATTTCTGAGACAAAACCTAGTAATACCAATATATCCCTGTTTCTTCTTAATTCCCTATTTCCTTTGACTCACAATTAAATGGAATTGTGTAATAAGAGAAACACTTACTAGACATCAATTCAAAATGTCATTCAACTGTTTTGCAGTGTTTTTGAAAACACAAACATAGCAATGTTGAAAATAGAGACTAGTAACATTATCCAATGCTTTTACTGAAAAACAAGGCAAAATTTATTTTCAAATAACAGTTACTCAAAGGACAAGTAAGACGAACATTTAAAATACACTCCAAAAAACCAAATAATTTTAAGTTTCTCTTTCTATCTAGCTTTCCTGGACATTTTTGCAGTATTAGCAGTAATACAATTTAACTTTAAATATTGTAAATGGAACATAATCAGGATTTTTTTGACAAATGAATTAAAGAGGGTTCACTGGTAGATGGGACAAAATTCAGGTGGGGACATTATAATACTATGATCTTCTGCAATATGTACCACAGGGTAGCTCTAAGTATAATACAAAAATCAGCTGTTTAAATGGATGAATATAAAGCAGCAGACATGTTGAGATTGGCAGAAATACACATGAATGTAATGAGAGCCAAAATCTCCCTGTTTAGTTTCTGGGAGCTGGTCAGATATTTATGCTAATAGAGAACAACCTTGGGTATGTGAATGTCACAGAGACACAGGATGTGTGTGGAGAGTTGAGGTTTTGGATAACCGAGGTAATTTTCAGAGTAATTAACCAATGTCAGGGGACACGACCATGTTCCAAATAACAGGGAAGGTTAAATAATCGAATGCTGCTGTCTTACTACTTATCTTACTGAATACTGTAAAGGTTTTTATTGAAAAGCTTTTACTGAAAAGGAGTTCAAGATCAAATGAGAAGAGAGACCATTAATTTCACATGCGAAAAGCACTGCTACAAGGTATTTTGTGCCAAACCACATAGTGCTCATCTGTCAGACAACAGAAAAGTGGTTTGTACCTTGAAAAGCGAATTTCTCCCTCTGGAGAATTTACCATGCATGTCCTTCCTTTAGCAGCAGGAGCTACAGCAGCACCCACCCAGCTCTCCAAATCCCAGAACAAGCTCCAAGGGTGAGAGCCCACCAGCTTTCCTTTGCATCCCCAAAACCAAGGCTCCCTGCGTCACCTCAAGTGCTGAATTTGCTGGTCTCAGCCTCATATTGTCCTTCAGAAACACCCTGCAGAGTCTGGAATTTGCTGGATCATGGCTGTAAATGTTATTTAGAATAACAAAAGCTGATCAGGAACAAGCTGGGTGATAGAGCTTTGCCAATAGGCAGCTAGTACAAAATTAATATCTGCTCTAACCGTGCACAAATTCAGCCCGGACCAAACATGATGCTGCAACTGCAAGGCTGGCCTCGAGGCCAAAATTCTCTCAGTCTCTCTCCCATCCAATGCTCTGTGTTAAAAGAAGTGTGAGTGACTCCTGGGCCATGCTCCTACTCTGGGGAAGATACTCCCAACCGTGGCTTTACACATGTGAATGTATTCCATGATTTTCAGCTCACATCACAGGGTGACTGCTGCAGTCCTCCATCTCTCTCCACTTTTGTTCAGCTGCCTCTCTTGTTCAGTGTTCCTGAAACATTTGCAGTAATAGCAGCAGAACAGCAGCACCTACACCATTGTGCCTGTTTTATAAGGCAATAATCCACTTCCCTCCTTGAGATAAACTACGAGGGGGAACAAGAGCTGGGTTATTGGCTTGTAAAGCAGTGTGATGATAGTATTATTGTCTAAATTAATGTCATTTAACGCTTTATACCACAGTTGCAGAGGTCCCACCTCAAGCATTAATAATGCATTTTGCTTTTTAACATGCCACGTGGGAAAAGACTGACTTCTGACATCCTAGGATTGCATCAGTAAAATATAACTAATTGGAGCAATCTGCAAGAACAACACAGGAGACCTTGATTGCTCCTAAGAACGGTTCAGTCACTTCACCCTCCCACCCCATCTCAACCCCTCCCCTGCCCTCCCAAACACAGTCTTTTTTGTTCTTTACGTTAATAATTTCTGAACAGTACAAGGAGCTAAAAATGTAACTTCCTCATATACCTTTTCTGTGCTAAAATGTATATGCATTACCTCTCCTGAGTTACCCTCTTCTCATTCATATATTCTATCCCATTTATCAATGTAAGAAACTGAAGCTTTACAAAGGAATCACACAAGAAAACATCAAATCAGGCCCTGCATTGCTAAGACACGGTAAATAAGTCCTTGGCTGATAAATTTGCTTATGACAATATGGGCAGTAATTTGATTCAAATTTCAGCAAAGTCAATTTTGAATTATAGCAGTCAGGGACACAAAGTAGCTGCTTTTCTTAGCTGTTAACCCCATAAGAGCTGCTTTTTTGAACCATAATGTAAGTCCAACACATTTCCCTGGTGGTACAGCCTAAACCAGCGATCAGTATAAGTGAAGCATGATAAATAGCTACTGCACTACACCCCCATCAGCTGAAGTCTACACAGGTCTAGCTGTGGAAACAGAAAGGTCATTCATTACTCTGTGTGAACAAACAGACGGCACATTTGTGATAAATAATAGCTATTACAGAGCTACAATACACACTGAGCCTTTCTGCTCCGTGGCTGTGCATGACTTCCCCTGTGTTACTCTTTAAATATAATTATTTAAAATTGGCTTCTGTGATAAAGACCCCCCCTTATCTCTCTGGATTAAACCTATAAACCCAAGTATGGATACGAGTGTGTGTGTGTGTGTCTACCCACACATGTATTTTTAAAACCATTTGTTTGATTATGGCAAGCAGAGCACAAAGTCATTTGTCTCATCTACTAGAAAACAAACAAACAGGATCCAAGTGGCATATTTGCTTTTATTTTTACTTCTCTCATCACTCACAATGTGGATCTCAGGATTGTAATAGAAACAGTAATTAGTCAGCCAACCTCTGGTCAGGAAACTCCTAAGATGTCAGTTCTCAGTGATTGCTATAAAAATAATTTCAAACAAGCAAACAACATCTACATACGGTTTTCTTTGCCTCCCGCCCCTTCCAGGTCATGCCAGTACAGTTTTCACTGGCTGTTTTGATCTTTGAAAGAAAGTATAATTTCTTTTGAGTACGAAAGGCTTAGTTAGTTCAAACCTAGTAAGCAGGTGCTGAGTGGTTCTGACCTGGGGAACAGACAGATCGTCCTAACTCTCACAATATGAACAACTGCAAAAGCCATGCAAGACTGTGACTTCTCATCACACTGAGAAACATTCTACTTCCCAAGTGTTCCTAGTAAAATAAAGGGACTTTTGAGACCTTATTTGTGAAGTAAATCACAGCCACAGAAAGTTAATATACTAAAGTACATTCTCTGCTTATCAACCTTTGTTAAGCATCAAGCACAGGGAAGCATCTGCAGTGCCTTCTGCCTTCTCTGTCTTTCAGGGGCACAAAGAGGGACACTCCCCTGTAATTATACCAATTTAATTTGTAAATCTACCAGCTGTACTGACCTCTGAACACCTCACCTTGCTGAGCTTCTGCAATCTGTAACGCAATCTGAGCCTTTTGTGGCAATTCAGGAGTCAAGGGGTTGGTGGGCAGAATCCTTTTTCAAACCATACTACAAACCTGACGGATGTTTAGAAGTGTTTGGGATAAAGCTGTTTTCTCTCACCAACATACCTAGTTGCATGTGTTCAGTTTCACAACACTGCTTGTACTTAAAGCAGCACCGAGTCTGATGCTGCAGCCTCTGCTGGCTCCCAGCCCTGCACTGCTGTTTGCTCCCGGGGACAGCTCACCCTGCTCAGGAGGAGCAGCTCCAGCCACACACACGGGAAATTAACTCCTCACCCCGTGAAATGCAAGGACATGAACGCCTGAGTGCATGAATCTGATCACAGGAAGAGAGTCCAAGCAGCGATGTGCTCCCATATTCAGCAGGAAATTAACTCTCTTGCATTTCCATCCCAGCTCCCTGCTGAATATGCAGCAGCAGCTGCAATTAACTTTTACAGAGGTGGGGAGGGAGGGGAAGAGGGCGAAAGTTCTGAACTTTCACCAAACTTGGACCATTAATCACAAGCTGTAAATTCAGGTGAAGAGACCACAGAAGCAAATGATTCCCTGTAAATTTCAATTCTTCATTTACATGGCAAACAGAAAACACAAGTCGTAACTCACAGCAACTGGAATACAAACTATCAAATTAGCCCAATAGAGTATGTCATTGTGCAGCTTCAGAAACAAACAACAGCCAGCCAGGAAGCCTCCTGAAAGTCAGAGATATTCAACTGAGCACACTACACAGTGTGCTGGGATGAGTGTGGTGATTACGGGGAGTAATGACATGAATAGCAAAATGATATAGAGCATTTATTTCAACCATGGAAATCAAGGAAGCCTGCAGCAATTTAAATTTCAGGCTCTGCAGCTAAAGGCAAAGCAAGCTCTACAAAAAAAATTCCTAACACAAAGAAAACCAGAGCTGCTTACTTTCTGATAGGTTTATATTTTTCTAGTTCTGTGTGGAAATGATATAGAAATTTGAAAAACAATGCACAACTGCAAAACCTTCTGGTAGCTATATCATTTTCTGTTTATATGCAGAACATACCTGTTAGATATACTGCTACAGCACCTCTGCGTGTGTGTGTGTATGTTCACAAGTGTACAAAACTGGTTTGGTCTCATGTTTTGGGGTTTCTTTTAAGCAAAGCACATACTTTTGATGTGTAGCTTTCAATTATATTTTTTCTCCCAGGTTCCCTTCTGCACCTCTCTGAAAATGGTGCTGTAACATGAGGTTCAAAGGAACAGGAACATTTGCTCAAAATATGGAGGCTTCCAGCTCAATTTTCAGCCCTGAAAGCTGGACCTTACTGCCAAGAAGGAAGTGATTGCAAGATTCAGCTTTAAAGCACCAGACTTTCAGGAGTCTCAGAGTCTATAGCCAGTGTGACTTGTCCTGCACAAAGGGGTGGCTGCATTGGGAACAGCTTCTGTGGCAGCTTCCCAGGCCAG
The DNA here is from genome assembly GCA_013398275.1 of Promerops cafer. NCBI lineage: Eukaryota > Metazoa > Chordata > Aves > Passeriformes > Nectariniidae > Promerops > Promerops cafer. The sequence continues at coordinate 38,816 of VZSE01011740.1, read as the reverse complement.
GCAACAGCACAGATGCTGTCAACACTCTCCTCTCCCAGCTCCCTGCCTGTGATGCTGACAGCAGACTCAAACCACGAAACCCACCCAGTTCCAGGCTTGGCTGGGACCTCTCACCTGACAGCTTTTCCCCAGCACATCTCTTTGCTTTTCTGAAGCAATGTGGATGCACCCTAGAGCATCCAGTCAGATAAACTGGAAAAGGAAAACGGGGGTCCAGCTGCAAGAGGAGCTATTGTTACCAATGCAGCCATCCCTCTGCAAGGGTCAAACCACACCAGCAGAACAGTAGAAGCCAGAAGTAGCTCCACAGATTTGAAACACAACGAGAATGAATATATCACAGTGACAAACTCCTTACTTTCTACCCCAAAACAAACCCCCCAAAGCAGTAGGCCCTGGGTGGGGACGGGGAGGTACATTGAAAATTCTCCATTTGAAACTCTGATTCCTTCAACAAGAACTAAATTTCAGGAAGCTCTGATTTTCCACAAGATCTGCCTGCCTATTCTAGGTACTAGTAGCAGGATGTTGCTCACTCCAGTTCAGGTCCTCAGCTGAGAAACCTGGCTCTGCATCCACTGGTAAGAAAAGTCAAAACATGGCATTTTCTACGACATACATATTACTGCAAGTAAGATCACAAATTATTTCTTGTTCTAGAAATGCCTCTCCCCTCCTGCCTTTCTTAAATAAAGCTGTACAAACATCAAGGGAAAAGCAACAAGAACAGGGGCTAAATTATTTTTGATGTGACTGGTCAGCCAGAAAAGGTTTTACCTGTCAGGAGATTGAAGACGCCAAAAAAAAAAAAAAAAAAA
>VZSE01011740.1:0-37972 GCA_013398275.1 Promerops cafer | reverse complement strand
CACCATCAAATCTCCTTGAGACCTGAAAGCTACAGACAAGTTAAACAAAACAAACCGAAAAAACTTCTTAAGTGTGAAAAACTCCTCCTCATTATTTAAGAGAACAAATCTCCGGGCCCACCCCTAATGGCACTCAGGCAATGCAGAGCAGCTTTCAGGGTCTCTCACCTGAACTGTCTCCTTTCTTGTAAATGCCTGATTTATATCTCTTGTCTGGTTGGACCCTGGAAAGATTCCTTGGAGGCTACAAAGGATCTTCCTTTCACTTGCTTAAAAAATTATTTGGAGAAGTAATGAAATACTGTTCTGAGAGTTTCTTTTTGGAAAGCTCTCAGAGGTGCAGTTTTGGGGTCAGAGCTGCAGCCCTGATCCACACTCTGCAATCACACTGATTGCAGTAACTGCACTAACCTCAGGCAGTAAGATGCAGGGAGCAGCCTGGACCTCAGGGTAGGGCTCTCATTTACATTAAGATCATTTTAAACCACTCCCAAAGGGCAAGGAGCAGCGTAAATGGCTTCTGTGTGGGAGTAAATTACATTGGTACAAAAGACCAAACAATGTCAACAGCACGCACAGAAAGCGACACACTTATGCAGAATTTGAAATTACTTTAACCTGTACCTTGCTTAAAATTCTTCTGAACAGGCCTCTTTTTTTCCCCCCAAAGTAGCTGTAGAGATATGCCTGCACAAACCCTTCTTTAATGAGTGTATTTACTTGGTTTTCAGATCTTTGCTAAAAGAGGCAAGTTGAAACACCCATACAAATTTTGATGATTTTCTGGATCAAAAGAATAGTGTTCGAGAAAACCTCAGTTCAATCATCTTTCAGGATATTGCTGGGCAGCACAGCCAGAGGATGTTTATAGACTCCAAAATTCTAATTTCATACGCAATTTCTACACACTCAGAGTCTTGCAAAGTTTCCAAGCTTTCACACTTCTTTTACAAATCTTTATTTTCAAGAGCTTGAACATCTTGGTCGCATTCTGCTTTAAAATAAGCAGTCAAACACGAATCCTAATTGAATTACATTTATGCATTTAAGTCAGTTTTTAGTTCTCAACGTAGGCAAAGCTGAGAGGACTGATTCCTTTGTGCCCCAATGCAGAGAAATCCTTCCAAATATGTGCTTTGACTTAGCAACCCCCTTAGTTCAATGGGATTTACAGTCACCACAAATACTCTTTTATTCACACCATTGAGGGTGAGCCAATTTATCCACTTGACAAGCCATGGCCAGAATGCCCAGGTGAGGCACAGATAATACACTGGGATTAGGTTCTGGGCTATTACTCTGATCTGAATGACACAGTTACAGCAGCACAAGCATAGAGTGGAGAAGTTAACAGAGACACACAAAAACATCCCGGATGAAGGTGCATGCCATGAAATTTAAGTGGGTTAGGTTTGCTTATTCCAAAATCCTTTCATTCAACAATCAAAACCTGGAAGAAAGAAGCTTTTTTGTTTGCCATTAGTGGGGCTGGTTTGTTTTAGGAGTAAAATAAATTACACTGAAGAACAGTGCTGGACCACAAGTTGGCATAACACCAGCTCTTAATGGTACTGTGAATGGCTCACACACTTTCCTTTCAGCCCAAGTCTCTTGATACTCCCTTGGAGTTTGTTCACAGATTTCTTTCCTTTTTTTTTTTTTCTTTTCTAAAGAAAAGAGGCCTGAGGATTTAAAAAGTTTGCTATCTGAGTCATCTCTACATGATTTGGGTGAATGAGTCTTTCATTTCTAGTCCTTTTTAGAAATAAAAACTACCTAACAGAACCTGGTTGAATCTGGAGTGGAATTTGCTGTTTGATGAAGTAAGGTGCAGAAGTATGGTCTACTGGTTAGAGCACAGGCTGGGGAGACAAGACTGCAACACTCAATTCCCAGCCTTGCCAATGACAACCTGATCCTACAAAGCACTTTGAAATGCTCAGCCTGTGGATAAAAATTATTGCACTCCCTGAAGAACCTCACCGGCTCCAAGCCTGGATGATTTGTATTTAACTTCCCTGTACCTCAGCCTGTGGTGTATGCAGTAATTCATTTAATCTGTAATACAATTTGAGATCCCTGAATAAATATGCAATCCCCATAAATATTAATACTTTATTATTAAGTAAGTGCTTCTTGCTTGTAACTGACCTAGTAAGTTCTGAAATATCTGTTGCTGACATCAGTGAGGAAATTTTTAAATTTATATGAAAACCTGTTAGCAAGTTCAAAAGGCATGAAAAATCCACCGCTTTGCTCTTTTTACAGCACATTTTACTATACTGGTGCAAACTCCTGAAACATCCATTTTCCATGCTGCACTTTTTCTCAAACACTTTCAAATGTAATTCTAAAAACCCAAGGCACAGGAGCAGTTCTGGCCCTCCAGAGCACCGACAAGTCTGATGAACAGCCAAATCTGCCGTGGCTCCTTGCTCTGTCCAGCACCCCATGATGTCCCAGGAATGAAAGGGCAGATGAAATGCACTGACAGTGTCTTTCATTCCCCTCGCTTCACACAGATTTCCAGAGCAGCACAACACATTGGAGCAACAGCTGGAGGGCTGCTGGACACATAACTGCACTTCATAAAACAGCATCTGACCTCCTGCACTCCTCGCATAGAATGCTCTTAATGAGCTGTAGCCTGGGAATGGCTGGAGATTCCTAAAATAGTCAGTTAATGAAGACTGACAAGCACCAAACTGTGACAGCAAGGGGAGCAATGGATGTGGCAGCCAGCTTGGGATTAATGCAGCACACGTGGCCAGGGCTGCTGCCAAAGCTCCAAAGCTCCTCCCGAGCTGTAAGGCCTCCATAAAACTAAAACAAACAATTACGAACCCCCTCCCACAATAAAGTTTATTTCCTAAGATACTTTTGTGACATTAACAGTTCATGTCTAATTAGTCGGTGAGTACAATGAAATCACTTACAGCATCCATGTGTTTACACAACAGCCACTCTCAAAGCATGTTTATTGCCAGAGGTAACCAAGAACCTTTATCTCAGCATCTCTTACAAGAGGCAACAGATTTAAACAGTACCAGTGTGATCCTCAATCATAAAGGCAAAAGTAAATAAATAAATGAAAAATTTTACAAAAAATAAAAACTGAGGGTCACAAAGACATATGCTGCTCAAAACTTCCTACGGAGATTATTACAATTCAAGACATGATAGTGCATAAAAAGAAATACATTATTTCGAAGTACTGCAGCTGAAAAGTGTTTTAGTTACAGGCACAGTAGATGAGAGAAAAAGATCTCTGTTATTAATCAGAATTCATATTTAAGAAACGGTGGTTGTTAAGTAACTCCCCTGAATCCTAATCACAACCAGGAGGGTACCAATTATTCAGACTCTGTTACTATTCATTAATATCACGCTGAAATCTTATTTGTTTCCAGAAGCTGGGGTGGGAGATGAAGGAAATCAGCTTTGAGGGGGTTGCTCTTCTGGTTTTTTTTGAAGTGCATCTGTACCTGAACCAGCTGAACCCACAGAGATCAGGCAGTCAGGATACAAACAAGAATCCACATTTGACTAATTGGAAGGTCAGGTAAACAAAGTTCCATTATCATAACAAGAAGATATGTTCTTCCTGGCAGTCTTGCAATTAGTTTTATGCATCTCTTGCCCTGACAACAAATGAAACCTCTGCTGAAATAAAAGAAATACTATTATACCATTCCCTACATATTACTTTCTGGAAGGCTTTGCCCCCTCCAAGATTGACCTAATGCTTAATTAAAGTTACACAGAGAAGCAGAGAAAGATCTAAAGCACCAAGCCAGCAATGACTAGAAACTGTTCGATCTGATTTTCTGTATAATGATATTCTCTTATCAGCACAAGCAAAACAACAACAAATGTGAGCTGTAATAATGGTCAAAATGTGTTAACACGTTGTGGGGAAGGCTTTTTAGTTTTGCTTTTAAGCCTCTGCCATTTCGGAAAGTAACCAAAGTAAAATTCTGCTTCCCTTGATTGACAAAGCCTGCTATACCTTTAATTAAACCTGTGACTGGATGCCACCTTTTCAGTAAGAATAAGGAATTAAAAATTGATTTTGTAGAGGAAGAACCCGTTCTCCCTACTGACAAACAGTATAATTTTTTTATAAATATATATATAGCATGATTAGCTGAGATCATGTGTATGGCATTTCCAGAATAAAACTAATCAGTGTTACATGCGCTCCATCACTACTCTATTTGCATTTTCTCCTGGAAGGCTTCCAAAGAAAGACAAAAATCTGCTTAGAAGAGGCAAAATGGTCTGAATGTCTACCCCTGAGTGGGGCATCTAGCAGAAAAGCACACAGCCAGAGCCTGCTAGACCTGACTGTTTTCACTGGACGTCACGAGCTGCAGAGCACACGCAGTGACAGGAGCTCCAGCCAGGCTCCTGCAGCCATGGAGGCAGAAATGGAGCAGATTGACAGCTCACCCAGCCCTCAATTCACACAGCACTGACCCCCTCCCTCCTGGGGCTGCAGCCACAGGGTTCACCGTGAGGATTGTGCAGTGGAGCCTCCCCACAAGGTCTGGTCTGAGGGCACCGTGTGCCCACAGCAGCCACGGCCACGCACTGACTGCTTTAGAAGAGATGTGGACTTCTGGTGAGCTCTTCAAGCTTGTGACAGTCAAATGAAACTTCAGGAGGTAATGCCTCCCACATTTTGGAAATTCAGTTGCCATGTATGTGCCTGCATCTGGGATGGTTACAGGATGGTTGCAGAAGACACTTAATCAACTTCCAGTCAGAAAATGGGGCAGGGGAAATAAAAACCAATCCTTCCAGTTTTCACAGGAAAGCTAAATAAATGCCTCCCAAGAAGAATTAGAGAACAACTCAAAAGAAAAAAGAAGAGGATTATTTTTCTTCTTTCCTCTCAATAGCATGGGTTTTAATACCAATCTCCTGACTGGGCTTTTCAAGGATTTAGGGCTGAGGGAGCTGCCTGAATCTGAATACTTCCAACCTCACTGGAGAGATGAGCAAGATACCAGAAGGAGGAAGGTTTTCAGGCATTTTTCACCTTCATTATGGGATTATCAGGTCTGCAAAGATCTCTCTATTTCCATGAGTACCTAAGGGAACAGACAAGCTAAGGACACGGCAGGAGACTCCAGTGCTATCTAAATTGTCTCACAAGGGGAGAACACCAGAGACTTCATCCCAAGCAGCAGTGAAGGTCACTTAGGAAACAGAGTGAGGGCTCATTGTGCCTCTGCTTTGACTGGTCCTCCAGAAGACACTGCAGCCTCCAAGTGAGCATCTCTGAGGGCAGAATTCCAAGGTTTCAGGAAAAATACTCATCTGCAGGCCCATCACAGAGGGGAATGGGACAAAGCTCGGTGCTTCAGCCATGTCCTGACAGAAAACATTTCCTCCTACAAGCAATGACAAGCAGTTGTCAAGTGACAAATATGTCATGAGCATCAAATGTCAGATTGAAAGGGTGTGAAACAACCCTGACATCAGCTTTAAGTATGAAGCTCCCTAAGGCATGTTCAGAGGGTGATCATGTAAGCATTATTTGCTGAATTTTGAACAAACAAAATGCTTTGAGAAGCTTTAGAGGGTGCATAGAATGCAACTTGTACGTACAAAACTGTTCTCACTGAACAGCAACTACACTTCTGCATAACACAGAAGGCAGGATTCAAAATCAAGCTCATACAAAGTGAACCTTTGTGATTTAAACAGTAAGTGCCATTCCTCTCTGTCAAAGAGGCAGAATAAAGTAACATTTATTAACCTATCCCTGTCATGAGCTTTGCTATTGCATCTCATCACTGAAGGATCTGGGAGCTTTTCCACAGAATCTAACTGCAGCAGAAAAGTGGACAGGAGACTTCAAAAGCTTCTCCCCTGTTCAAGTGTCAGCTCTGTCTGAAGTAGAATTATCTTGACCAGGGAAGGAGGAAAGGTCTGATATAACTGCTTTCTTGCTAATAGCAAAAATATTTGAAAAAAAGAGCTTTAAAGATGCTCAGTATAGCTGGACTTCAGGTTTTCCAACCTCCTCAAGTTTATAAATAACAAGGCTGTCTTGATAACTGCAGGGAGCTAAATACATCAAGCTCTAGACTAGTTAAATAAAAATACAGTTTATCTGAGAAACTTAGTACTTGGGAGCTGAACAGATAAAGCATCCTCACACCATTTTTGAGGTAGACAGGAAAGGGGATAGATCAGAGGGAGGAGGACCACACACTGTATATATTATAATACATGAATCATGATCCAAAAATACGAAGAGCTGAATTCTTCCTAATTTTAAGATCTTGATGATCTTAAAAAAACTTTACTCATGAACTACAATGACCCTGAAAACTCAGCACGATATAATCCTTTATATTACTTTTTTCCCCTTTAACAGATTGTCAAACTCCTTATTTCCAGATATTATGCTAAATTATTCTTTTAATTCCTTGAGACACTTTTATTTTCATCTTCAGCATAAAGCAAAGTCAATATTTGCACTACATTAGAAGTGATGCAAACACAGATGAATGAAGAAGCTAAAAAGAGGTAACCAAAATTAAAACTTAATCTGCACAAAGGATGCTCTCTAACACATACTTATATCCACTGACCCTCCCCTGTTCATCAAGCTAAGCGTTGCTGTGCTGATCCCACTGAATTCCACAGCATTCCTTTGCCACAGCTCACCAGTGAGTCCTGAACAGGGCTTACCTGCATCCCAGCAAGGCCAGTTACCTGACTTCTTACAAGCCCCACTCATGGAAGGGTTCTGCCACGGCACTAAGGATCTGTCACCTACATGAGTACACAGAGGTAAAAGCTGTCCCCAGTTTACACAGGTCCCTGACTGTGTCAGCAGAGCCCTTTGGCACTCAGAACAGTCTCAAAGCAGCAGGAAACTTTAGTCACATAATCCTCAAGTCAAAAGTACATCAGATGTTGCCTAAAAACTAATAGTCTGGATTTGCACATCTTCCTTCCTCAAGGAACCAGCCACCACGTTTTCCAAACAATCTGACAGTCCATTTTAATATTCAATCCAATATGCATAACATAATTAAATTCCCAATCTACCCTCTGGGGTGTCTAAGCTCATCTACAGAAGCCTGCAATGATTTACAAACAGGACGTACTGAATGCAGAAAGGCTACTAACAGTAGTTCTGGCAAGTGGTTTCTTCCAGAAGATAAGGAGGTTGAGACCCCAGTGTCCAGCCCTTCTCTGTGCTGGCAGCTCTCATCCTCAAGCACTGCCTCCAAAAGATGCAGGGTTCTGTCTAGATAGATAATACATCAATCTAATAAGCAGCAATGACAAATACTAACTTGTTTTATTACCAAATTAATATGCACATTTGTGCAGCTTAGCACACGTCCTGTCACCAAGTCAAAGCTATTTCTGTCAAGCTCAAAAGAGTCAGTTGGTCAGAAGGACATAAAGGAGAGAGACAACCAGCCTCAACACTCAGACTCCCCTATTACCACTGAACCTAATGAAGTTAATGTCAGGGCAATAAAGGAAACTGATTCAGATTTCCTTTGTCTCGTTTTTCAAACACATGTGCACGAGGGTAATGCTCTCAACACAAGTGACACCAGCAAGTTGTACAGACACTTGAGCAACTCCAGGATCAAGCTCTTAGTTAGCAACCTGACAAGATGAGATTTTATGTACTAGTTTTCAACACTTCCCCCTTCGTTCTACTTCTCTTCTGCAAGCTACAAAATTTAATGAACAAAAGTATCTCTTCTTTCACTCTGCAGCTCATCACTACAATGACCTGTTAAAAGCAGTGAGATTCTTCAAACAGCTAAAACTGACTTTTTTCAAGGGGTTGGCAGGTTTTGATTTTTGAAATCAAACAATTAGGTTTCTACCAGAAGTTCTCTGCATGCAGGAAGGCAGCCAGCAGGTCGTTTAATTATTTATCTGCCAGAGGTCTTTTAAGGTGACTCTTGAAATATCTGAGCATCTCCATTTGAGAAAGTATTGATTAAGACAAAGTCATTAACAAGTGAATGTGCGACTGCAGGAAGAACCTTGGCAGGTCTGTAACACACACTCAGGCACTCAAAAGAGGTCTAAGGAGTATTTTAAAAGAAGTAAACAAATCTATTTTTTAAAGTATTAGACATCTAAAATACAACAAAGTGGTGGGGTTTTGTGCCTAAAATTTGTGACATAGAACTCTTTAAAGTCAGTCTAGACTAATTGCCAAGTATTACACATTATATGATTAATCACAGTGGAAGCTCTGAAATTTTCCTATGTGTATATGATTAGGTAATGATATTTTTTTCTGTAATTAACTGAGAGCAGTCTCCTTTCTGTTTCCTTAAAGGTATTGATGAATTACATCAAGGGTATCTTCAAAGATAGATCTGAAATACAAGCTAGGATACTGTTTTTCAGATTGGAAGATGTGGTTTCTCTAAAGCTGAAAAATTTCTTTAATGTGGCACCACTTAAAAGCAAAGCTCAGAGTTGAGCCAAGGAAAAGGAAAATGTTCCAAAACAGGAAAAAACCCAGTTACATTCACGAAGGTATTTAAACACTTAATTCTTATTTACATATTAGTTTGCTCATCTACGAAATGGACTTAGATTTCAGAGCCTGGGAAGGAGCTACAAGCTGCCTCCAAAGAATACAACATTTTCTTAAACATTCAAGAAAATGTTGCCTTGAGTTCTGTACAACTGTTGGGCTGCTTTCTGTAAATGATGAGCCTGTTCTCATTTCTCAAGCTATCAAGTAAATGGTATAACGGTGCTCTTTCACTGGTGACAACATAGCCTTGATCATGAAAAACCAAGAGAAAATGCAGGATTTCTAAAAAATGTTGTGGAAACTTGACAACAGGCCAGGTTGATGCAGAAGGCGAGGTCATGTGAAGGAGAAGCAACTTTTCTGCCCAGATTTCCATCTGCATGTGAAAAGCGTATGAAGACGTGCTCAAAAGCACAAGTGCTTTGGGAAAATAACAGCCCTGCTTCTCAGAAAGACTTTGGAGGATATTGCAAAGGTGGAAACTCCAGAGTTTACTGAGGCAAAACAAATATTTAATATGATGTTGTCTCTATCTCTCACATCTCAAACTTAGCTTTTTCGCTTCTTTCGTGCCAAGCTCACCTCATCTGGCATATGACCTCCACCAGAAGAAACCTGCTAAACTCCCCTCCAGCCTGCCCCAGCAGCATCCAGGAGAAGGACTGGATTCTGTGCTGTGACCTGTAACTCTCTGCAGCTCAGGTCAGGAAGGGAGGCCTGTTTGTAACAGAATTTTCTTCTGCTGTTCCTTCATTTTGTGCTGCAATTTCCTGGCAATCAGTGCTCTTCCCTTCTTTGTTTTAAGCCTTTCCTATTTTGAAACAGGGACAGGTAGTGGGTGTGCTATGCATAGGAACCATGCAGGGTACCCACCCAGCAGTGGAGAGGCTTTTCATCAAGAACAAATCATAATTACTGTCATATTTTGAAAGATCCTCCCTTTCTACCTTAACAGCTTCCTTTGTAGACAATGGACATTTTTAAAAAAGAAGCTACATCTCTGCAATTCACTGAAGACTGCTGGAGTCTTAAGTGCCCATGAAGATGCTCCAGGACAGGGTGAGGGACGCTGGTTACAACCATGTATCTCTTGATGATTTTGTTCATGTTGTCAGTCGACCAATTTACCAGCACATCCTGCAGCCATCTATTTTGGGAAGATGTATTACTGTCTCTTGACACACAGAGGCAGCATATATAAAGGTTAGAGAAGGAGACAGAAAGTCACCACTGCTGGGCTCCACTGGCAGCTTTCTGCTGCCTCTTCAGTGGTGGCTGGGTCATGTATTTAAACCTGTGGTTTAAAATTCTGGGCGGTGGAACACCAATTGCAAAAGGAACATTTGCTGGTTGATGTCCTGAGAAATTGGCTGGCCAAGCATTGCTGGCTCTCCTTGTTCCCACACATGTATGGGGGATTTACTGCCAAGGCAAAGGCAAAAAGGCATCAGATATTTTCTTAATTATCCTCTGCATAAGGAGATACACTGTTGTTTGAAAGTGTCATGATATGGCAAATGGCTAACGCCTGAAATATGGGAATCATGAACTAATACATTCAGCCATTGGGGAAAAGATTACAATTCTTCCTCTTAACTATCCCAAGCTTCAAGTTATTTGTACAGAAAAAAAGGGTACATTTCTGACATGCCTAATGGAAAGCTATCATTCTTAATTGAGTGCTGTTTGCTCTATGCTTTGAAAACCACAGGATTTGCAGAAGGAAAACAAGTGTTTTGTGACCATAAATGCCTTCCAAAAGCTGAACTAGGAAATAATGGAAAGGTTCGAGTAGGATTCTGCTGAGCTGATGTTACACAAGGGCTCATCTGTGCTGATGTGCATCAGCAGTGCTCTATTGATTACATTGATTTTACGCAGCTAAGGGTTTGACCCACAGTCTCTGAGGAAGACCTAAAGCTAAACAACCTCTAACTAACTATCACCAAACAATAACTATCAAAGCAATAACTATCTTCAAAAAAATAAGAGGAATCAAAACCAATGACCATTCAATAACAGCAGCAGAGGAATAAACAACACACGTGCTAAGGCACACAGCCAGGGCCAAACCAGATTAGCTGCAGCTGGGAAGAAAATACAATATACTGAGAAAACATCAAAACTCTGAGGGATTAGGGGAGGCAAGAAAAAACAGTAAGAACAAGTAAATGGCTAACCCTGATCCTGAACCAACACAATTTCATCAAATACTGAAGTAAAACATACATCTTCATTATGTTTCTCATTCAAACCAGGAAATCAAGACTAAGGACCAGAGTCTTCAAAATCCCTTTGTCATACATATTTTCAGTCCCCAAATTACTTTCCACCTATCAAACCTTCTGCCAGTAAGAGGACCAGCCCTCATGCCTGTGCCCCACACAGCCCATTGCTCCAGGGGCTCACCCAGTCCTGCCCACGCTCAGGACTTGTCCAAGGCAGGTTCAACACTTGCAGTGCTCATCTTGCAACAACAGCTTTGAGCTTTGCTGTTCCTGCACTACCAGCAACTAACTGTGGCCTGAGGAGCTATTGAATATGCAGCAATTTGGAGATACTTCCTCATACATGCACAGTTCACATACACCTACAGCATAGATATAATGCAATTGAAGCTTTATATTTGCATGTAAGTGATTCTCCTTGTTCCTGCTAATACATAAATGCTGCAATCAGTGCAGCTATCCAGGAAAATAGCCACACACACAAAAAAACACCCCAAAGTAACCCCAAACAACCCCCCTCAAGACATATCTATATTCACATTTAATCTTTCTGTAATATAATAGAATTCCTTACAGCACATCTCTCCACAGAACCATTTTCTGTCAGAGACAGTGCCATATATATTTGTTCTGAGCTGAATAACTGATTGTACCCACGTTCTGTCACACCTCTTCCCCAAAAAAGGCCTCTCAGTAGAATCAGCCTGTATTCTATGCTCTGTCAGCATGAAATGACACTGCCAGTCACATTTGCTGACCAAACAACTGTATCTTCAATAATCCTGAGACGACATAGATGATCAAAGCAGCCTAATGTTCAAATATAGGTTACTCCCTGCTGTTTGGCCTCATTTGGCTTTGGTCAAATTTTACCATGAGCAGGTTCCAGCACAACACTGTTTAATGGGCTGTAGGGACAGAGGGGGTGTCCTGGTGGGTCACAGAGATGCCCAGCCAGCCTACTCTTCTCTGTCCCGCAGCAGCAGCTGAAGGAGCTGTTTAGGAAGTGCACAAAAGTGAGTGAAGAATGTTATAAGGTGCATTCCCTTTATCACTTGTTCACAGGTGGGTTCTTTTAGTAAGTGCCATGCCTTTCTGGAGGTGCAAATACTAGAACCACACAGAGCACTCAAGATTCAGGAAAAGCAAGGTTCTGTGTAGCAGCAATATAAAATAAACATACAGGTAAGCCCTCCAGAGAACTCCTAGTTTGGCCATACTTCCCTGTCAGGAGATTATAATTACGTATATAGCATTATTCTGCTACAATAACACCTATCAGCTCATGGCTCTATTGCCATTTGATGATTAGTTCTGGTAAAAAGATCATTAACCAACTCAAGCCCATTGTAGCAATCATCTTCATCTTAAAGGGGTTCTGAGAGCAGTGTTTAGCAGCCCCATGGGACAGCAGTGCTGCAGATTCTGCCCGTGAGCCAGACCTCGAGGCACTGCCATCAGGGATGGCAGGAGCTCCAAAGGTGCTGTTCTGGTCCATGGTCTCAGTGATCTGGCATTAGAGAGTTCCCAGACAGGCCTTAATAGGAGCCTTAAATGAGCAAGTCACAGGTTGTTGTGTCACATCCTACCTGGGGACACTTTAGTTCACGGATCACTGAAGTGAAAGGCAGTAAAGGCAAACTCTTCAGAACTTCTATTAACCAGCCATCCATGCCCAAATGTCAGCTCCTTTAACCCCTACAGAATAATTTAAACCCCTCTCTGTTCTCACTACCCTTCTCCTGCTGGTAGAAAGGAACCTGTATTACAAATGTAGCACCTCTTCCCCCCATCCTCCTTTAGCCACCAATAGATGACAAGAATGTAAAAATACCATTAATAACTAGTTTGCTCACTGTAATTAACACCTTTGCAATCTCCTTTCCAGAGAGAAATCGGTGTACTTAAAGACGGCTCAGCAAGGTGTTATTTACTTTAGGAAAAAGAAAACTTTAAAGCTTTATGTGAAAGAAAATTATCTGTTCTATCTCATGGCTCTCAAATACATTTTGCAGCAGTGACTTTCCAGCCTGCAGTTAAAAAACCAGAAAGAACTTTTCTAAAAATCCATTAGGAGCTTAAAAGTATTATCTACCACTTTGCTAGACTCTCTCTAATGCAACTGCCAACAATAAATTCACAAAATTGCTTTTGAGTTGCTTACTTATTTATTTATGCATACCTGTGCTGGTGACAGAGAGGAAAAGCCTCAGCCACACAGGATGTTTTTAGTATGTCACACACAGTGTCAGCCTGGGGGAGCTCCCAGCTGCCCCCCAGGTACAGCAGCCCAGTTAGGGCCAGGACACTCAGCCTCCACTGCAGGAAGGGGATGGCATTTGGGAGGTGATGAGTGCCGTGGTGGGTGGGACGTGGTCCTCTACCAGTGGGACAATGAGTCTCCAGCACTGTGGGGATCCCCTCTGGACCACCCAAAAGGCTCTGGGAGAGCACCCCCAGGCTGGTCACACAGGGAGGACACTGCTGAGCTCCATCCAACATGGCCACATCATACAGGTCCCACTGGAAGATGGACCTTGAACTCTCAATTCCTCACAGCAAGTGGGAAAATAAATGTCCTTATTCTAAGGGTTTCTTTCTTCCAGTGAATCTTCCCTGTTGGGCTGGATTTAGCATCTCCTGTTGTCACAGGGCAGACAGCTGCTCTCCATGGGACCCATCTTTCCTTGCCTGGAGTATGATGAACCTCACATTTTAGTAATTTGTACCACTTCCCAAGCCCTGGAGGGACATCTGTGAACCATTCAAGACCAAGTGAACAAACAGAGAGATGACAACAGCTTCAGTCTGAGCTTCTAACCAAGGCAAACAGAACATCAAGCCACCCAAAATCACATACACAGCTTTCCCATGGCTTGGAGTAAAACGTTGGACAGGATACCCTGGTAAACCAGAGAACCTGGGGGAAAGTGTCTGTTTTCTTCCTTCTCTGTTGGCCACCAGAATTTGCAAAGGACACTTTAATAAATCTGTTGTTTTTATTTGAATTCTGTCTTTGTTGTATAAGAAGCAAGCTTTTAAGACAGAGAGTTCTGTTTCTATAAATCCAGAAGATAAACCCCTAGAGATTATTATAAAGTCAAATTTTGTTTTTAAAGTAGCTGACTACAACCTTTTCAAAAAGAAAGGACCTTACTCTAGTCGTACCTAAAGTACAGGACATTAAAATAATTTTTTCCAAAATATTCATACAAATAATCCATAGTAATCTTGGTAATGGCATGAAAGAACACCCACCCCCCCCTTTACTACTGCACAATCATAAGTGACAGGGATTTGATCATTACTGCAACCACCTGTCAAGTATCACAATGAGTTTTCTCCCATTTCATGAGTTAAAAGGGCTTATAAACCAGAAAACTGTGCAAAACACAAAATGCATTAAAAAAATCTATATCTATTTCAATATCCTCTTAAGGACGCTTACTTTTGATTAATTTTTTTGACTCTTGAGAAATCTGATAACAGGAACAGAGGAAGAACACTTGTATTTATAAATTGGTTTGTCTAACATGTTTGAAGATCTTTTTTTTTTTCAGTTCTCATTTTGCATATAACTGCCTCTCCTCCTTTGCAAAAGATCCTCTGTCATATGTTCATGTAAAAAGTGTTCTTTTGAAAGCCAGGAAAAATAAATCATCTGCTATTCAGGCAGTGGATTAGCTCTTACAGACTTTTTTGTCCAGATAGCAGAGGTGTCATGTTTCTAGCCTGGCAGTGACCTCACTAATGAGGTTGGCAATATACCTGTAAGAATGGTATATAGAGACACAGGATTTTAAAGAAACCTCAAGTCAAGTCAAGTTCACTAAAAACAAACAGAAACCCAAACATCCAGCACACAACAAAGGAAACCTTTAGCACAAGTTCAACTTCTGCCCTGAATGTTTAGAAGCACACCAAGAGAGGGATATCAGATCCTGATCCCTCCATATCCAACTCAGCAAAACACTACATTTCTCTCCCAAGAGACTTCAGCTCTGCAATTCAGACCTGTGCTTGAGATACTGAGTAAAGGACCATGTACTCTTCTTGGAGCAGGACAGTATAAATGCACACAGAATGTTCAATTTGGCCAGCTGCAGGCTGAGTGTTTATAATTAATTCAGGGGCTAAGTCTACTCAGTCAGCAATTCACTGGAGTTTGTAGATAAATGCTGGTTTTTTCATGTTCTTCTCCAAGTAAATGCAGTTGCTCCTCATTCTTTGTCTGGAAATCATGGGATCCAAACTGACCCTGTCTTGTAGGCTCATCTTACGCCTCTTTAGGGCAAGGCATGCTCCTTTCCTTAAAACCAAGGAGGCAGATCATTCTCATTTAAGCAGTGGGTAACAATTCATGAAATATATCACGTCTTTTACTTTAGGATGACAAAGGATAACCAAGATTGTGAACACACTGAAAGATTCCGTAGCCAGGCAGTCTGAGATGACAGTGAGAGATAGCAGCCAATGGAGCGGCGTCCAAGAAATCCCTGCCAGCACAAACCTTGTAAAACTTGAAAATGTCAAAAATTTAAAAAGACATCCCTGCATGAACTTTTGTTTCTCAGACCTGGGACAGATTGAATGCTGGCCTGTATTAGGCTGGTGTTTGGTGTTAGTGAATCCATATATCATGCATCCTGTTTGATTTTCTCCATCTGTATTGGAGAGGCAGGAATAATTTTCAGTTCTTAGGCCACATTGTTAATTTGAGAACTAAGCCTGCTAGAAACACATCAGGTATTTTCCCCCTTCCCAGTTAAGTGCTTTTTAAAAAAAACAAGTCATTCATCTGGAGCACAGAACCAGCTGAAGGATGGTCCAGGTAATTCTACTGTGGCAAGTACTGACAGTGGTTAATGCAGACACAATACAGTTTGCTTTAGTCAGAAGAGACAAATGGTTTGTGGCCTATGAATTCTTCCAGGTGCCTCACTCACTCCTGAGTTTTCCTGCACACTGTTAGTATAATACCCTGTCTCTTTCTCCCTTAGATATTTGTCAGTACACAAATGTCTTTCTACCCTAGATAATCATGGCAGACAGGGACAACATATTGATATACAGCACTATTTTAGACCAAGGTATGAATATTACATTAGCTGAGTTACCACTATAAGTTCTGACCTTCAACTATCTAATTTTAAATTCACTCATTTTCAAACTATTAAACTCTTCTCTGTCACATCACAAAAATAGACACTATGATGGTAAATTTTCCTGACAGTGTTTTAGTCAAAACAAACTATGATGTATTAGAAGAATTCGCAAAAACGTGTTTGTGCTATTAGAAATCTGGAAGGACTCTGTAGCCTATGGTCACAGCCTGACCCTGAGTAGTCAAGCAGAGAGAAGTGTCAGGTGAGTGATCAGTTCCTGTGCTTCCTTCCTCCTCCTGATCCCCGACTGTGAGTCAGAAAGCTCAGCTGTGCTGCCAAACACAGAAATATGGGCTCCATTTCCATTTCACTCCTCCTCACTGAAAAACCTCCGATGTGTGGATACTCCCGTTCTCGGCAGCGAGTCCCAACAACAGAGTAAATTCCATTAAGAAGAGCACAAAAGGGAAAGGTTAAATGAAACTTTTTCCCAACACATTACTGGCAATCTGAGGGAAGAGAGGGAAGAGCAGGGAGCTGAGAAAAGCCTTCTCCTTCAAGTTTGCTTCCCTCAAATCTTCTAGCAAGTCCCCAACCTGGTAATGTAGCTCAACATTCTCACTTCTCACCTAGGGTAAATTAAAAGGTAGACAAGTGATTTCTTACAGAAAGTGATACACTCTTTTGGCAGTTAGCTAGAACTGGATATTTTATCTTTCGAACTACAACACATGAATTTAAAATGAGGAAGCCAAACCAATGTCTGAGCCCCCCTGGAGCAATGCCAACTGCTTGCAAAGAGCAGCAGGGAAGGGTTCAGCTCCACTGCCTGTAACGTGAGGTTAAAGGGGAAAGGAGCAGCAGCATCACCACTTAATACAGGGGATGTGACAATAGAGCACTTAAATACAGATACACACCCCCTTGGCTTCCCAAGCCCTCCTACCTGTGCAGGCCACTGCAGATAATTGTATAATAACAGCAGGCTGTCACGGCAGTGTGGAGACATCCCTAACAGGCTAGGCAGGAGGTGTGCACGAACATTTAGATGTCAATTAGAGACACTTTTTGCTAGGTTTTAAAACATGCTGAATACAGCCAGCACCTACATCTGTCAAGAGTTTTAACAGTGAAATCTTAGTAAAAAGATAAAATAAAATTGTATGCTCTTGGACTGAATTGAACCATGTGGCATAGAATGCTCTGATGAGCATCTGAACAGTACTGAGAGATTTACACAAAATTTTTGCTTCTGTTTCACTTTCAGAATGAAAAGGATTCAAAGATGCAAACTACAGGGAACAAGCCACAATTGCTTTTAGCATCTTCTACTGACCATAGATCTGATGACCATTTCCCTCCATTCAACAAACAGTGCCTGAAAAGACTGAAATATCTCCACGTGAGAACAGAAGCCATTATTTTATCAAATTGATTACTGCTGAAACCTTTGAGTTCTAAACAAGCCCTTACTAAAGTCCTATTGGCATTTAGGTTAACAATTATCTTTTTACAAATTCTGAAGACGTGCTGACAGTAACAGCACCCCCTAGTTAACAGAGAGCTAATTGATGCCAGAAGGATAGGGGATGGGATTCTGGGATGTTACTATTAAAAACAAATTACTCAATCAGTCTAACTTGGATCTGAATGACAGCCTAAGAAAAGAGATTTTGAGGATTGTCTTGTAAAGAAGGTGCTGCATATGACAGCAGTGGGAAACCTTGAAATCCTAGACAGCCCAGTGAGGTGGGGAACCAAAACCAATGGAAACATCAGTCAATTATACCCACAAAAATAGAGAAGTTGAACTCAGGAAAGGGATTTCCCTTTAAAATTCAGGCTGTAGGCACAACAGAGCTCTAGCTGTCACATTTATGTGGGTAGCCACTTTAATCTACCTTTTTAGCATATATTTTGTGTGTCTGTAATAGAAATATGAGATCTTCCTACCTGCTTTCTGAAAAGCTCTTTCAATTGAGACACTGCCTCCTCTGCAATGTCTCCTCTCAAGAGTCTAAAGTCAATGCCCTAGAACTACAGGAATCTAGACTAAAAAATCCTCTTCTACTTAATGCTTCTCCATAAACAGAGGAACTTCATCTCAACTGAGAAAACAGCAATTCTTGAACTTCAGTGTACGGCAACATAAATTTTTTACTCAGCTGAAGATTTATCAGCTCTCAAAGCCAAAAAACTGTCTTCCTCAATCCACTCCTTTGTTTGATCATCCTCAGACAACACAGCTTCTTTCAATTTTTATAAACTTTTTCCGAGGGATCTTAATTTATGCCAAGAAAAACACTGTCTGTTAAATGGCATCGTTAGACTCACATGAGTTCTTGTGGTGCATGTGAAGTTTTTGGTCTCCTGCATACTAAATGATCCTTACAGTGTAAAAGAAATCAATATAAGCAGCTGCTTTATTCTGTGCTCTGATAACTGAGGAAAAACAACCCTCAGTGAAGAAGTCATCCTCTGCTTGGGGGAAAGTAAATGGGCAAATAAGTACATGAATAAAATTAGCAGATCAGGCATTGATTTCCT
This sequence comes from Promerops cafer, assembly GCA_013398275.1. NCBI lineage: Eukaryota > Metazoa > Chordata > Aves > Passeriformes > Nectariniidae > Promerops > Promerops cafer. Next base: position 19,547 of record VZSE01011740.1, on the reverse strand, counting down.
CACCAAGGCACGTGTGGGCCAGAGCAAAAGTTTTCATAAGCAGAGCTCTGCCTTTTCTCGTGGATTAATGAAAGATAAGGCTCTTCATTTGCTTAATTTCATTGCCACAAATACTTTGTAGATAAGAAAGAAGGCAGCAGCATAAGGAAACACAGATTCAGATTTCTTTTTGGTTTCTGAATTCACATGTAGGATGTGTTGATAGCAAGCCCAAAACTTCCATCCAGCCACAAAGTCTCAGAAAATGGGACAAGAGCCAGGTACCAACCATCTAGCAAACAGCTTGGTGATGACATCCATTTGCAGCCTGATCAATAGGTCCGTAAAGACCTGCAAGAATTTTTCAGGCTTTAAATTAAAATACTGGGGAATCACTTCCGTGCCTCACTACTAGTGCCAGTGAGCAAACTGGAAAAAAAGTGAAAGGAAAAAAAAGTGAAAAGTGGGAGCACAAAGCAAGTCAAACCATTACTTTCTTAGGAGACCAAAGGTGACAGGCAAGGGAGAAAAAGTAGTGTTCTCTTTCCATCTCTTTTGAGCTAAGGGGCATACAAGAAATTAGGGGAATAGGCCCAAACTTACCTGAGCACACATAAGAAACACAAGAAATTAGGAGGATACACCCAAACATAGCTCCAATATCCTGTTGCCACAGAAGAATGTTTCTCATACACATCTAAACCTTTTTTGGCATGCTTTGGGTCTGATCCAAAAGTCTGACACAGCCACCAGAAATGGTTATTGGATTAAATTCTTAGACAGCACAGAAAATAACAGGCTAAAGAATCTTAGCAGACTTTCCAAGAGTATTCATTCATCTCTGGCTTGGGAAAAGCTTGTGAAGTGTTAGACTGAAAGAGAACTTTGCCAGGAAAGCCTGGGTTTGCACCACAAGAGCAGCTGCCTATAACAGTATTGCCCAGAGAGGTATTGAACAGGTGCTAGAACCAAAAAAAAAGGCAAGTAAACAAAACAATAAACCAAAATTGCCTAGTGCCCTCTAAGTAAGTTTCTTCATCGTGTATGACAAAGCAACAACTCAGAGGAACTTCTGAAAGACATAAATGTCAACCCAGCACCCTGCTCAGGCTGACCTTTACAAAAGAGTTTTTCATTTTCACATTTTCCTATTTCTATAGCAATAGAGAACTCCTTTGAAAACCTCCTCCTGGAGACTGCTGGAGAAGCACAAGCCCTGAGAAAAGAACAAGACTGCCCAATAACCCCAGTACTCATGAATTTCCAAACCTGCCCTGTTACTTGTGAGCTCTGCTAGTGGTTTGGGCAGGGAAAAGGAAGCCTCCTTCTTGTCCATCTCTGCAGCTGTCCCAGCCTCCACATCTGCCAGGCATCTCGGCACGGCTGAGCAGTTACACCCCAGGAAGAATTTGCTCCAGTGAGTCCTGTTTCTCCACAATTGCTGGCAAAGGGGGAAACAATGACAGCTTTCAAAATTCCCATGGCAACAGCTCCTTCTGTCTGCAAACTCCACTGGCAGCCCGAGCACTGCACAAAGCAGCAGCACACAGAGGGGATTTGCAGCCAGGTAGCAACTGCTTCTATTTCATAAAAAATTCACAAGCACAAACAACTGGCCACAGCTGGACAGTAACACTGACTCAGGCACCTAATTGTTGCTCCAGAATGGATCCTTTTGTGTTCCTATCTTTGCAATAATGGGCTTACCTAAAATGTTGGAAATTAGGTTTTTAAGGTCAATGGGAGACCTTTAAAAGCCCTCCAAATAGAACCAAGGTCATGACTACTTGTGGTCACTGACATTACAGCAATTTTTGTAAGTACAGAGGTATTAATCCCAGGAGCCTGACAATTTCAGTTTTAGTAATGACGTTCTAAACACCTAAAACTTTCAGTGAAGTTTAATATTCTTCACTCCATGTACTGATCTGTTCTGTGCTGTTCTTAAGCATTGTTAAATGGTTCTTTCATTTCACTGTGGAATTGGCTGACCACATTTCAGCTGTGCACGGAGTGAACTCTGTATATTGTAATGTAATTACTCTCTGGGGATCCTAGGTAGTTGGAAAATGTTCTAATTTGATTTTGGATTTTTTTTTTCTTTAAAGCAGCTACGTCTTGCAAAAGTAACCAATTATATCTCTCCCTGGAATGAATACAATAAAAAAATAATTACACCATACTATGATTAATTGAATTTTAAAATGGAAAAGGTCCACTATAAAAACACCTACTGTATCAGTAATGATGTTACTTGGGTTGAATCAATAATATTTCAACAAGCTAGAAGAAGATTACAACAGTATTTATACTTATTTATTTCATGCACAGTTAGATGTCAGTGTCCTGACATTTATATTAAGACCATATATGCAGTGTATTTCATAATCACCAGGTATAGTTTTACAGAATTACTGATATGAATCAAATTTCATGATTAAGTGACTGCAAAAATTGAGCTCTGGAATTGATTCCCTGTAAGTAGTATTTGAACCAAAAGCTGTAGAAATTTTTTCAAATTTAAATGCTTCTGATGGGTAGCAAGAAACATCTCCTCTGGGACATGTATTTGGCTGAAAAAAGGTGTCCCCAGCACAGTTAACAGCATCAGCATGGGCATCTAATCTCTATATCATGCTAAATATTTTCTTCTTTGAAGTGATAAAAATCCAACTGTCAAGCATTGCTTGATCTGACCCAGCACCTGGGGAAAGCTAATCAAAAGTAAGAATTATAGGTTCCCCCTGCTTAAATCCACCCACCCAAATAACCACAAGTTAGAATTTTTATGAGGTAAAAGAGACTCTGCTGTCACAGCCCAGTGTTAATTGGCACAAAGGTTTGAGAATACCTTCATTTTACTGAACTGCTTTGATTTCAAGACTTCTGAGCTGCATTTTCTTGCTTCTTTATAATCCTGTCTTAACTATCACTGAGTTTGAAGTGAGAAAGGAGCTTAGACAGATCTATATCGGTGTTCATTCATGCCAGACTGTTGCATTTTCATCTGAAACACGGTTTGAAAAAAATTCCAATTGAGGGCAGGAGTAGCAGGGGGAGCACAGGGAATGCTAATCCCCTGTTCAGCTCTTGTGGGAGCAACAGGTGACAATTAGCCATCATGGCAACAGCCTCTTATTTTCCTCTCTGACTGGAAAAAAAACTCCCTAAAAATAATTCTCACCCCTTTCCCCTCCATCTCTGGGTGATGCAATGATTTAGGCAGTGACCTGAGGCCTTTGCAGGAGCACATCCCAGGACACTCACCTCCCAGCTGCTGTGGGAAGTAGGCACATTCAAAATTCAGCAGAGAAATAAACCAAAAAGCAAAAGAAGATGCAGCTTGGGTTTATTTCCATCCCCTAGCTTTACTCCACACCAGTTCAAAGGCCTGGATGTCCTCCATGTTCACCAGGTGAAAACATTATCATCAAGACACTAGAACAGAAGCCACCATGGGGCTCCACCTCTACTGAAAAACAAAACCCAAGATGTAGAAACACACAAACCCCCAAATTAATATTGCACCACAACATGGACAGGAGGAAATGTTGCTGAAAACCAACACATGATTTGCAGGTTACCTGGAAAACTGTCAGAGATGGACAAAGCAGCATACTTCACATGTAGCACTCAGTTTCAAGAATTATCTTGTTTTTCTCTTCTACATTTGCAGTCTCATATAGACATTCTACGTTATAAAATCCCCTCTGCAATTAAAAACAAGCTGATGACACTTCACCTGATCCTCCCAACTATGACTAATCACTGCAAGATTGAAACCATCTCCAGGACTAAGAATAGGATTTCTCATTTTCATAAAATTACTTCCAGTGAGATATATATATTATTTTTTTAAAACTTGAAGTGTTGGATGAAAGGAGTTTAGGGGTTCCAGCTTCATACCATTTACCATCTAGCTTTCAGTTAGTTCCACTTTTTATTTATGTACTGAAATGGATAGATTTTCTTCCTCCTTATTTTACAGAACTTCCTTTACTGTCAAAAATAAAAGATCCCCATTCTGCAGGCCTTGCTTATCAAATTAGAGCCAAGTGTAATAAAATGGCTATTTGACAAAGATTTTAACAAGGTACCCAAACACAGTCATTTTCATAATCTTATACTCCACTGAAACATTTCTCCCAATATTTTCTCAAAAACTTATTTAAGCCGTAAGGCCTTGCAAAGATCACCAACATTTTACAACACACAGTACACAAACTAGACTATTATTTTACATTTTTCTTTGTAAGTATACATGCAGCTTGCAGTGTCTAGTACATATTATGTCTTGTTCCAGATAACCAGCCATTCAGCTAATTGGAGATTTCTATTAAGATTTCTCCCAAATTCCCCCTTCCACTAGCATTTTTTCATCCTAATTCATCTCCCTGAAAATGAAGTCCATTTTCTCTGTATTATCAATTTCTGTAGGAGATACTGGTATCATTTTGAATTGAACAAGCCAAAAAAAAGTTTTAAGTTTGCAGAATTTATTTATACTGCAAGGTCTTTAAAGTGCCTTCTTAAGCCATTGAAGACAAAACTCTCAATCTATTTTAATGCTGTGGAATATATATTCCTCTTTTCCATCGGTTGGCTTTGCTTTAAGATACATATTCAGTAAAAAAACACCCCAACAGGAATGACTGAATATGAGGAGATAAACTGACTATCAAAGGAAGAACTTCATTTAAATATGCATTTCCTAGATATATATAAAAAATAGGTATTTAGTTCTTAATCAGAGCATTAAACACAGAAACCCTCATTTCACATTCACACAAGTTTGTCCATGAGTCACCTGAACCCCAAGAGATAATGTGAGCACCCAACTAACCCCATGTGCTTCCCTCCACTGCAGCAATTCCACATTATACCTGTGGCAATTCCATCAACACTAACAGCAACCTTCTCCTGAATCCAACCTTCACTATTTTAAAGGTAACCATTATCTCATGAATCAAAATCCTTGTCTGACTGTCCTGGAGGTCTGCATGTAATAAAATTCCACTTATGGAAGTTGCCTGCGGGAAGTACTTTTTCCTTTATCTCTCCTTTTTGTAAGAGAAGATGGACCCAGCTTCTGGCAGTTCAGTCTCTCTGCCATTGAAGTCTACAGCCTTAACAGCTTCATAAGAACCACGTGGAGTTTCAGCTCAGGGGTTTGGGTTTTTTGCCCACCTCCATGTGGACAAGGCAGTGAAATATTCCTGGAGCACATCTTGACATGGTCCTGCAGCCCAGCCTACTGTAAAGCAATCTCTATCAGCATACAGTGGCAGATTGCAAAGGTTTAAATCACACCAGGAAGCAGTCAGGACAGGTGGCTGCAAAAATACAGGCTTCCAGGGAGCCAAAACCTGACTTTTAGAAACTGGTTTATTTTAAGATGCAAGCTTTTCCTGTCAGCCCCTGGGCATGCAGCTTGCTTGAGAACACCTCTCAAAGGCACTGGCTGGCAGGACGTGGTCAGATTGTTTCCAGCACTTTGGGTTTAAAACCATACAGGAATGGCATTTATATTTTCATTGATTAAAAATAATTTCCCTTTCATGTAGGGAGACAACGTGTATGCATCAAGATAATGCAGTCTAGAGTCTAAAAAAGTCAGCAATTGATCCCTTTGTGAAAGCAAGTCCTGTGGACACAGGGCACAATTATTCAAAAAGTGTTTGTGAGAGGGACTGGACAGTGTAACTGGCTGGAAATCTCTGTCTTGCTATGCATGTTCAAGGAAGAAAGATGTGTGAAGGCAAGAAAATTGAGGAGTGACAAGAAGAGATAATGAGACCAAAGTCTATCACCTCCAGCTTCAGCTGGACTGACCTGGGCTGAAGAGAAGCAGAAAGCAGAACTGCCACGAGTGATTCCCACAAACACTGTTTTCCTTCTCCCAGATTTGGCAAAAAAAGGCTTTTTTTACCAAGTGCAAGAGTCTGAATGGCTGCTCCCTGCTCCACAGCATCACTGCTCCTCCAGTATGGGTAAGTTCTGCCAGCAGCACATTATCATAGGATTTATTCAGGCAAATACTCCACCAGCAAGAGGTCACAGAAGTCACAGTCCCACAGAAATAATACGAGGCTGTGTCCGTGCATGAGGGGGTGTATTTGCTTTCCCCAGTCAAGCCAGAGGATGTTGATAAGGGTACAAGGCTTTTCCAGGGACAATAGAAGATTGTTATTTTTATTTTTTAAAGGCCTGAACTATACAAAACCTAAAGAGTGATTTAACAAACAGCAGGTTTCTGAGAGCCAAGCAGTGCCCCAAAAATGCTTTTAGATAAAGGTATTAAAGTTCAGTGACTTGCAAAATATGGATAGATTATTTAACCTGCACTTCTACAGTGGAGCTACAAAGTATTTTTGAGCTTAGAATTGAAAAACACATAAACAAGCACACCCCAAAGATATTGAAACATCTTATTAAGAAAGCTGAGAGAGTTGTGAATGCAAAAGCATCCTGCCTTGCCTGCAGAACCACCCCACGTCTTCGACTCGCACAGACCCAACACTCACAGGCAGGCAGCATCCTCCTGCACTGCAAGAATAACCTGCTCCAGAGAGCTGCAGCCTTCCCAGCCAGAGAATAACACACCTGTGTGGCTCAGACAGGTGTGCTACCACACACAGAGCGGGCTGTGTCTTGAAAGGCATGAAGCACATCTACAAACCCTGGTCTGGACCCCAGTCTCTGCTTCCTGAGGCTCCTGGAGGGCTCAGGACACATAATGGCTTTCTTTTCTGCCTTACAGTGGTGGAGGGAGCAATAACCTCTGGCCTTACAAAGGTGCTACAAATAAGGACATCTTGGACGTTCCCTCAATGAAGACAACGTTAAACATAACAAGCCATTGTCAGCTCAGTGTGATTTTTATGGCCCAGAACCTACTTCAGAATTCAGTGGTAAGAAACAAGGTTTTTTTTTTTTCCCCAGTGAAAAAGCAGACTGGAAACAGAAGTAATGGATGCACTAAAGATCTTTAAAACAGCATTATTGCAGTGTTCTGGGTTAATCAGGCCCATACGGTTTGGTACAAAATTAATCATCTACAACTGAAGTAATAAAGTCTCACTTGGAGGCCGCATCTCTGCTTGGCATGGGCCCAGGAATGCACACTATGTCAGGCTGCTGAAAAACCATGGGGAAGGAACAGAAATAGTCATCTTCCCTGCCCAAGTGCCTCAGGCATTCTCTCCATCACACCAAACAAGGAGGTTCAACATCTCCAGTCAAAATTTCACTGGACTTACTGCAGGTACAAGACAGACCCCTGTGCTCTTTCAGTCACGTGGGAACTAAGAGTTTCATTACAATAATATATATACCATCGATAATAATATATCAATTTTTTACCACAATTGGCTTTATTTGCTCTAAATTCTTGTTCCCCAAAGGCACATTAGATTCTAAAACACATGACTGGTCTAAAATAAATGGTTAACTCTAAATGACTGGATAATTTCCTCGTTGACAGTGAAACAGATGCAAACTACATAAAGTTAAACAGTAATGACTCTTCTGTAAAACTTCTAGTAGATGAATATAGATGCTGTTAATTGCTATTAATTCCAGCTCAGTTTTAATTTGTGGCATAGGCAGTTGCAGTACTTTTCACCAAAAGTGCATCAAACTCAAGACATGCTCTGTTTCCTATTAACGTCATCTCTGGCAGAGCTGGGGGCACACACAGACTGGAGGCATCTGTTATACACTGAACAGGGCACTGGGTGGTCCTCCCTTCAGGAGCCAGGGCACAGGGTTAGGCTGCTGAGGGAGAAAAAACAGGTTTTGATCTCACTGTGCCTCTTATCCCCTTTCAGCTCCACTGAGGATGCTGGAACACCTTTATTTTGCCTGTTGGGAATGTCAGGAGGACAAGACTGCTCTCGGATTTTCATACTGGTAACAAAATATTTGGAAGCAGAGGGGAGAGTATTCATGCCTTTTTCTTTTCTTCTTCTCATCATGAGCAGGACTAGACACAGGCTAGTCCCAGCTCTACACAGTAATTTAAAATCAATATAATCACAGTGAACTTTGTCACCTCTGCTTCAGCTGAGTAGGTTTTTCATTCGGGTCTCTTGCCATTTTTCTCCCTTGAAAATAAGTTCTTCAGTTTCTAGTCTGCCTTGAAATGAAATAAAGCCACCCTGGGCTTCAACACAGCACGTGAGCAGTCTCTCAAGACATGCAAGACACAGAGCAAACTTCCATCATCTGCACATCGCTACATTCAAACACAATGATTTCCATTAAGAATTTAGGACTCAAATATTTATATCCAGTCAATTACATTGAGCATTACTTATTCTCCAGGGAATTCTTGTTCTCCCTCAGCACAGAAGAGCGGACCAAAGTGCATTTCCTGTACTTAATAATAACACAGTAACACCTATAAAGAAAATCATTCCCATTAGATGCAAAGACCTTGGAAGCAAATATACACGTTTAGTAGAAAAGAAAAAAAAGATCTTGGGAGCCAATATTAACAAATGCTCATCTCTGCCCCAAGAAGCTTAAAGTGTCGGCTCCAAGAGAGAGTAAAATGGAGGGGGGGGAGGTCAATGATGCAGGAGACCTTTTCCACAGCTGTATCTTCACTCTGGAATACAGGCAACTGGCAAGTCTGCTAGGCTGCAGAGCAGTGCCCCAGGAATGGAACAGTCATCAGGACCAGAAGTTCCCACCACCAGACCAGTGCCATAGGTCCTACTGGGAAGATTTACAGCTCGCATTTTGTACCAAAGAAATCACCAGCTAGACTTTGCTAATCGTGTTATCATGCTCAGTAATTCATACAGCTCTCCCACAGCAAAACCTTTTTATTACAGAATTTCAAAAACCAATACTTGAATTTTAAACTTTAATATGAACTTACATTTTAAAACATTAAATTATCCAGTGAAGCGGACGTGAATGTGAAAAAAGGCCATTTCCTCCATCATTTCATTAAATTTGAAAGTACTTATTTATTTTAATAAGTAGAGATGTCCATATGCCAGGAAATTAACATCAAAGAATGTTAAATATGCCCAGTATCACTTAAAAGCCTATGGAGCATTATACATTTTCAGAAATAGCATAACTCAGCAAAACTACTTTCCCAGCAGTTACTTTTTATTACAGTTTCCAATAGTACTTGGGGGGAAAAAAGCTGAAAATGTTTACCATACTCTGCACTCCTGTTCATACTGAAATCATGAGATTCGATGTTGAAGGATGTGTTCAGGTGCCTCACCACAAGACCTTCCCTCATTTAAGGTCTTCTGCTAATGCCAAACAGATGGTTGCCTACAAATCCCTCTTCCAAGGGCTCCTGTGCAGACCTCCTCCATTGGCACATACGATCAGGGCATCAAATGGAAAGGCTGGGCTTGGACTATTTCCTTTGAACAGTTATACTTCACTTAGCACAACAGGATAGAATTATGACTAATATTTTGATCACTTGAACCACCCAGACATTTTTCAGCCTTCAGAACCCATCTGCCAAACTCGCGGGGGTTTCCTCGCAGAAGCAGAACTTTACTGGCACATGTTCTGAAAAGCTACTTGTGAGCACTTGCCATTTTGAATAGGGGCCCATCATGGATTAGCCTAATTTCCTAAAGAAGCAGGCTTACGTATTTGAGCCTTCTACTGCATCTGGGCTACCAACTCCCCTTCCCTCCCACCACACCTTTCAAACTTGCTGGGTAACTGTGACCCAGTGTGAGAGAAAGGGGTGACCTTACAGACACAGCACAGCCGCTGGTTTAGTGATGCACCAGCATCAACACAGGGAACAGTGGCACACAGCACGACTGGAGGCCATGAAATAAGCTCAGAGCTTTTTAGGCACTGGAGACTTTCACAGGAGTGTGAAGCACTTAACCATTCACAGAGCTGCAGGGCTTGGGTGTTTTAACAGCAGAGAAAAGGAACCTGCTCCAGCTCATAGTCTTCCCCTCATTACACTCTGCTTCAGCCATCCACGCATTTAACACCAAGCCACCTCTCAGATGATTTGGACAAATTTAAGGTAGAGGTAACTTTTCTCTGTTTGCACTGAGAGCAATTATGTCTGCAGGCATCTGGGGAGCCCTGGAGCAACATAAGCAGTAACTGAACTACGTGCACCAAGCCCTTCTTTACAAAAGTCACATCCAATTCTCTGCAAACACCTTCACAGAGCAAATCCCCTTCCTCAGAGATCAGCATATGCTAATAATGTATCATGAAGGTAAGTGTCTCAGTTTCATGTCTCCAGCAACAGAAATATAAATTAAAAACATGATGTGAAGTGCCACAGAAGCTTCCAAGTTGGAATCTATCTGAAAAGTTCACGTCACCCCTGGGTAGGAGCAGACTAGCATCTGGCATGTAAAATGGCTCTTCGTACCCCAAGGGGCCAGGAGGCTCCGGCAGCAGCCTGAGCTCAGCAGCCTGAGACACACCACCACACCTCGGGAGCAGAAGACAGCATGTAAAACTGAACATGAAGTGATCTAAACTCTCCATGAGTTCACTGCTGTGCTACCTCCGGGTCAATCTTATTTCTGTGCTTGGGAAATACGTTCACACAAACACAAAGCAGATCACATAACTTTCACTTCTTCATTCTGAGTGTGTCCACTTGGTGGTTTGTTCATCCAGGAGCTTGACACACAGGATGGGTCCCAGTGGTCAAGGACCAGATGATGTTAAACACACCAGAGGGGCTCTGGGAGGTCCCAACCCAGCACAGTGCAAAAGCAAATGATCAACATTTAAGGGACTTTTGTCACCTCAGCTCTAGCTGTGAGTGTATTATGGGGAGTTGGGACACATGGGAAATATTTGTTTCACTATTCCACATAAGGAAAGCAACAGAAACTGCAGTCACATGCCAACACTGATCACCTTCAGGCATTCAGCTGCAGGGACTTTTCCTCTTTTGTTCATTTCTGAGGAAATTTATACACCAAGACAGTTCAGAAAACCTCGCAAGAGACTCAGAAATCAAGAACCCTGTGTGGCACAGCTCCTCCTGAACTTTCTGCCAGCTGCACAAATTAGATGTTGGCCCGAATGCTTTAACTTACATCAAGCTAAAAAAAGCAGCATGGGCCAGCATCAGGGACCTCAGTTTAGCCACACTGGGGTGAGACGTGGCACCCAGGCTCCCTGTGCCCTCTGCTCTTTACAGCTGTGCTCCCAGCATGAGCTCCCCTCAGAGCGGCTGTGCTAAGGAGAGCCGTGCATCTGTGCGTGTGCCTGCAAGGCTGAAACGCTGCAGCAGCACGGAGAAAACACACATGGAGTGAGCCTGCATTCAAACAGGAATGCAGGGGAGAGGGTTTACTTCAGCCATGGCCAGAACAGACTGGACTGGGTTAAACTTGGCAAGCACTGTTTGGAAGGAAACGGACAGGATGGAGATGGAGGAAGATAGAAGGCCTAATACTCATGGCAGCAAAGACTCCTTTGGTGGAAGAGTTATTTGCTGGCCAAGTCTTAGATATTTTTAAAGGAGTTGTGTATTTCAAAAGTATCTCACCCTACTGAAATACTGAGAGTTCAACCACAAGGGCTCCATGAGTAAGCAATACCCACCAGCCCTTACTATGGCAGCTCAAGTGCCAATTTTTGTATCTCTGCAACAGGGACAAAGGGTTCCTAATTCTTCACAAATTAAACCACTCATCTCACTAATTATCCTGAAAATATTATCAACCCACAGTCCCACTCATCTCAAAACTGGGCAGTGTAAAGAGATTGGAATGGGTGGGAACACACACTTAGGAAACAATCATTCAGGGTTCAGCTGAATTAAATCCACTTGCTTTCCCAGCTCTACAAAAACAGAAGCTTGATACTCAGGTTCTCAGTAAGGCTTGACATTATTTTTACACTGCAGAGCAACATTCCTCTTCAATAAATCATTCCAGTGCCAATAGCCTCCCTCAGATAGAAAGGCTACAGAGATGACCCTTAAAAGTTCAGAGGAGAGTTGAAAACATTTCCAGAAAATCACTCAAGTGCTGTTTAAGGATGTAATTTATATGCACAGCTCTGCACTCCATTGCAGGATTTCATATTTATTTAATTTGACAAGTTAAAAGTGTGCCCATCCAACTCTTTGGGCACATGTAGTCTTTAAAAAAAAACTTTGCAACTTAAAGCCAAATGATCGGTGTATTGACTAGGAAAAGAATGTGATCTTCCTCAAACCCACTGGAAAAAACTGAAAGCATCAAACAGACTAAAAGCTCCAACAAAGCACCAGCACAGGGAGAAATCGAGTTTGCTGATGAAGGAAGAATTAAGCTCCATAGCCTGATCACCTCCAGAAGACCTTCTGTTAGCTCAGGAGCTTCACAACAGCTCTGCTACCAACATGGTCTCCCTCAAAGGAGGCAGTCTCCAAGGCAACCAAGGTGTCTTCAATTAGCATCTGATAAGGTGGCATGTGTGGCCTCAGAGACAGCTCAGCACTGGGGCTCACACTGAATTTCCACTCTGCTGTCATGGCATGGGGTGTATCCAGGAGTTACTTACACTGCCTTGTCCCTCAGGCCCCACCATGGCAACACATCCACCTCAGAGACACTGGAAGAATTAGAATTCCTTCAGCTGCTAAGCACTCATTCTGCAGTACCAAAAGATCTAGATGAGACTCTGATTCTTCCTGTCCCCAGTAGATATGTGACTTTTGACACAGAATGAGCACGTGGCACCTCTATCCCACGCCAGCAGCTGCCCAGGCTGGTGGAATGCCCAGCCCTGCCCCACTCACTGCTCCTGCAAGGGAGCCCAGCGTGGCAGATCTGCTCCTTGGGCAGGCAGGGGCTGCTTTTCAAGGATCACAATGATTCAAAACCATAAATCTACAATACCACATTCTGCAAGACCGAGACACTTTGTGGGAAAGGGAAGAGATGGGGCAATTCCTGGGGCAGACACACTGAAAAAAAAAAAATTATCTTCTGAGCTGTGACTGGAAAGATACAAAGAAGCCATCTGACATAACAAAAATAATGGAAATACTTCTACATCTACTGCATCAACTGCAGTACTGGCCTGGCTCAGACATTTCATACAAAGACTCCACTTATATCCTGCAACTAGAATTCTCATTTATTCCTTGATTATTTCATGCTTGGACTATTGCAATAATGTTTGTGCCAAGCTACTTTTTTTTTATCCACACACTACGAGACTATTCAGAGCTTCCATGTTTGCTTTGTTTCTCACTGAAGTATCCTTGCTGTTCACATACTTTTTCCCTCATTGTTTTTCTCCTATATGTGTTCAGTTACATATGAACTCAAGATTGGAACTTCAATGTATCACTGCAATCATTCAAGAACCTCAAAACCAGCAGACTCCAACTTTCTGAGTATTCTCCAGTCCATTTGCTGAGCTTGTATCTAGGCTGCTACCCAAATACCCCATCTTTCTTTTGCATGCTTAAAATATATGCATTTCACGTGTTCTTATGTCTAAAAAACTTCAAATATTTTATCCTGTTGCTTATTTCAGTGCCTAGAGATCAACTAAATTGACAGCTTTTTGCTGCACTTCAGCACATTCTTAGTCCTTTGAAACAGTGCACTGGTTGTTGTAATTCCAGAGGTTTTCCACAAATATCCCAGTGTTCACATTGAAAGAAAGTGCAACAAAAAGCACAGTACATTTAAAGAAGTGAGAGGTCTCCCCTCCCCAGCTAAAGCAGCTCTTTGTGCTCCCTCATGTGAGGGGAGATTGCCACAGTTAGGATTGCAGCAGTGCAAAGTAAAAATACTTGTGATGCACTACTGGAACAACTGTATCTGAAGCTCTGAATATTTCATCTAGCATCTGTTGCTGTTATTTTATACTTCTGTGCTGTGCTAGGGAAAAAAATGCATGAAAGAGTGAAAGCTGAGGGGAGTGGTTCCTTGCACATCTTTTATTTCAGCCTCTCAAAGCTGTTCATCTGCCAATGGCCTATCTGGTAAGAAACAGTAAAGAAAAAATTCAGAACACTCAAAAATCAGAGATTTGCTTTAATGCACTTAAGCATGAAAACCAATCAAATTCTAGTGAGAACCTTGCCAAAAATAAGAACAAAGGGAATTTCACCATGTCTGCATCCAACTTTTAAAAATCCAGCCAAGCATTTCAATATAGACTGGATATACTGGGATTGACTATGACAGGACTTGGAATAAACTGTTAGTGTGGAACACAAGAAAAGGTGGCAAGAGAGCAAACAGTATTAATGGTATTCAATAATGAAATCGTGTCTGTGTCTAAGTAGAAACTAAATTACTATCTGAGGCTTCCTCAGCAGATTATTTAGAAACTTGCCAATAGACAAACAAAGTAAATGACAAGACTCTCAATCAGAGCTGTGTTCCTCAGCAGTATGGTTTAGTAAAAATGATACAGACTACTTAGGCTGCTCCTGGCAAGGCTGGCTCTCCTCAGGGAACTAACTGCTAATGGTAAATACTCAACACAAGCGTGATTGTGAATTCCTTATTCATGCTATAGTTAAGAAGATATATCCTGTTCTCTGGGACAGGATTGTGACAACTCATTTCTTCATTCTCAGAACAGAAACAAAAGATAGTATTTTGTATTGGCTCCTTCACAGGGGCAGAATAGCTAAGGAAGGATAAAAGGCATTCTCCTTGACATCCTCCGAGTGCGTGCACATTTAGATGCAGATTCTGCAGGCAGATGTGTCTCGTGCACATCTGTACAGTGTCGAGGACGTGAAGACTCATGAACCAGAAACGTCAGAATACAAACAATCAAAATACACAGATGGTAATTCCTGTTTATTTGAGAAAACACACAGCAGTTGCTTTAGCTGTGCACATTCAAAATCAGGGTTCATGCTCAGACAGTAGCAGCAAACTCTCGAGCTATGGTTTCCTGTGTTCCCCTTCTGAAAGAGTGCAGCACTGATTTCTGGAACAACTGTTCCACTAACAAGATGCATATGGAAACGAATGCCTTGCAGCTGGTTCCAGCAGGGTTCACTGAAGACTACTATTCATCTCTGATGAATGCAGATAAAAATATTCAAAGCTCAGTTTACTGATCAGATCAGATATTAATGGGAATGCTTTTCCTACTTCTCTCAGCTTAGCTCCTCTTTAGAAAGTCAGCTCAAAAGAGTGAGAAAGCAAGAGAGCCAGAACCTCCTCATTTTGACTATCCTGCATTTAAGGGAGATGAGTACTTTTACAGAGGAATGATAACTGAACACATGGTGTGCCAGAGTTTTGGTCAATACCAAGATTTATTATTCTGAGGGACTGAAGGAGTGAAATACTGACCACTGCAAATAGCCCATTAGTTTCCTCTCAGTTCAATAAGTCTTGATGCTTTCCTTACTATGTGCTGATTATTTCCTGTCCAATTCACATTAGCAGCTTATTTAATGAGAACAATCTAAGCAAAGAGAGAAATTCACACATTTACAAAGGATATCGCCAAGTTACATTCCATCACAGTTAACACCATTTGCTGTTCTTTCAGGAAATAACCATTACCCATCATTCCTGTTTTAATGCCAGCAATTGCTTTTGAGAAGAACACTCAATTCTAACATTCACCACCGGTTATATTTTAAATAATAGCATCTTAAAGGACAGCAATAACTGCCTAAGTGTTGTAGGACAAAGCATTCACACACTGATAGTGTCCACTAGCTTGACAGCATGGCCAAAGTTCCTGTTCTTAATGGACACCTTTCCCCACTCACAGGGTCATCTCTACTCTTGTAAAGCCTATTTTTCCTCTATTAACTTCTAATGTTCACAGCAGTTGCACAGAATCTTGGACAGAAAAGATTCAACATTTTAGACAGAAAAAACATCAGTAAGGACATGCACAAATAACAGAAGCATCATAAGTGATGCTTATAATTTCACACAGAATACAAGAGACTAAAGGTACAAAGAGGGAAGAGATGCCTTGAATGCACCATAAGATTAAAGGGAAAAACAACTGTATGAGTTTTTTACACAGGATCCTCTTTACAAAGCCACAGTTAGATAAGCATCTAAAAAGAACACATCTACATCCTCGGCCAAGGTCTGTTTTTTTGTTCTCTGAGAAGCCCAAATGGTTTCGATTACTCAAAACAGTATTTCTTGAATGAGTCAGCTCACAACACAAGCTGATCAGCAGAACAGTCATCAAGGGAGGAGGGCACACCAGCCCTGCCAGTGCCAGCTCAACTGGGAAACTCCAGTGACAAAAGCACCATCGCCTACAACATCCTGCCCCAGAACAGTGCAGACCCATTCCATACCATTAATCACAAAAACTAACACTGGAATTTTGATTAAAAATTAAATCCCATCTTTTACCTGAAGACTCAAAAAGGAGTTTCCTGATTTGGGTAAGCCCCTTCCTACTTCTGGTTTTCCACAATCTCGTAAAATGATTCTCACATTAATTTTACACAACAGCTTTTCAAAAGAACAGGTACAAGTAGATACAGGTCCTCCAGAGCTGCCATCACTTAAGGTACAAGCATCTGCATCAGCATCCCACACTGTAATCTCCCCCTCAGGCCCTGACCCTGAAGCTACTCATTTTTTGGGGTACTGCAAGGCAAACTAGGGTCTGCTCAGATTTCCAGCAAAGTGTTCTGAGCACTGACAGATGCAGCACTTGACACTGAGAGGCATCTTTAAATGTCTGGCATATTTTGCTCTGTGAAGAAGCATACATTGCACAAGGGAGGGTCAGTCAGAATGCTCTGGATCTAGTAGAAGTTTCACTTGCCTATTTCTGTAGGCTTATGTTTCAAGTATAGTTTTGGTTTTTTTGTTTAAAAACCAGTTTACATATACACAAAAATATGTCCACACTGGTGAAAAAGCACCTGGACTGCTACTATCTGTCACTGTGATGGGTACTAGAAACATACTGAGTTCTGTGGCAATTATAAAGATGTACTAAAAATAATTTCAAACCTGTCCATTCAGTGGTCAGCCTGACAGAAAAGATGAGTTGGAAAAGCAAAGACTGCAGTGAAACACATTCAGGATCCACACCTACTTCCTGTGACTGTGCTGTGCCTATTCCACATTTCTGTTACACTACAAGTAATGTGGCCAGTCCCAGTTTAGGAAGTCTTTGGCAAACTCTAAGACACAATCATGGAATAAATACTTTGCCAAAACATACATGAATACACATGCGCAGAGAATTCCCCCTAGAAATGTCATTTGAGCTTCTTAAAAATCCTAAAAAGAACATCTAGGAGATCTCAGTCTCTGTTCTGTCTTGCTGTTCCTATTTAAAGACAAGCTAGTCTTCTGTTTTCAGTGTTTGCTCATTTCTGAATTTGGTTTAAAGAGCTGCAGAGCAGAGACTTAATGAAGTTTCTTCTAAAGGGCTGATTGTGTTTCCTGCTGTCTTTTTGACAGAACCCATTCAAAATGGGCCTTCTTCATTTAATTATCTAGTCTTTACTTTTGCAAGTTTTATTTCTGAACTAGAATAAATGTTATAGTCAGAACTGTGTCTGTAGACATCAGGGTTATTTTACAAGGCTTAAAATCCTTTCCTTTCCAACCAGGTAAAGGAGAAGTGTGGTGCAGCTTTATGCACAAGGCACTGGAGTTCACAGGTTGCTGTCACAGGCAGCTTTAGGGATGTGTGTACCTTATACAGATGTTACAGGTCTGAGGGTCATTCAACACCTGATCAATGACACAAATTTCTCCTGTCTAAACTCTGGTGCCTGAGAGGATCAGTATGACCAGGCAGCACAGTGTAATGCTATGGATCACTCATAAAACCAGGAAAATTCCTGATCTCCAGAGCTTACACCAGCTCCTAGACCATTCACCCTCCACAAGAGCTCAGAGCAGCAGAAGGGTTTCCTACAGGCTACTGAGGAATTAATCTAAAAGCACAATATAGGACAGATATATCCTGTGGAAAATGGATATTTGAGGGCTCTCTGCAACATGGCTGTGCCCTTTTTCCACCCCCAAGCAGGAAAACCACAATTGGTCACCTGCTTTTGGACCTCTCCACCCCCAACTCAGGATTTATTACAGAAATCTTAAGCCCAAAAATACAAAAGCTCTGCAAGCAGGCAGGCAAGCCATAAAAAGAGAGAGGTCTGTGCTGCTGTAAATCAGTTCTACTCAACTGAAATCAGTATAAAGCCATAGCTCAGCCTAACACACACGGTCTATGCTGGGGCTCAGCAGAAGCTGTCCACTGACAGCTGTCAGGAACTATCCTGGTCCTGTTTACTCCCACTGGCAAAGTCCTTTAGAAGAAACTCCAGACTCACCAGCCCTCAGCCCAGCAGAGCCTCCTTCCCTGCCCATAATTGCTGGGGCTGGGCCAGCAGCTGTTGTACAAATTACTGGAGGGGAGCTGGCCTGACCATCTGAGCATAGGGAAGGGAAGCAGCCTACCAGATAATGTCTGTAAAAGAGCTTGGAAACCACTGACACAGGCTAATTGCTTACTGCAGAATGAAGTTTCCCCTCTCTGTAGGCTCATTTGATGTAAACTTCCTAGGCATGTCCAAAACCCTACCCACAGGACAAACGTTAGTACATAAAGTGCTTAGCCAAGCCCTGCTCAGGGTTCCTGGGAAACATCCTGGGGAATGAGGAAGCAAGGAGAAAGAAACAGATAACATGATCATCCTCCTCCCTGTGCTCAGCTAGAAACAAACATCTGTCTGGTATCTGGGCTCTGCCACCCCCCATTTATTCCCACTTTCAACCTAAACACAGAAGCTCAGCATTTTCATTACCTCTGGTCCCCTCAGTGAGCAAATATGGACAAAATGGCATCAGTTAAGAGAGGCTGAACTGGCTGAAAATCAAAAGTAGTCCTTTTTCCTACATTACTAAAATGTTTACATTTATTTTACTTGCCTGACCCCATTTGCAAATGAGACAGATTGTATTTTGAGATCTAACAGAGATAACTTGTGTATATTGATGGAAAAAACCTCTACACTTACCTATAATCGTTCATTTCCAATGAAATAAATGGTCTGGATAAAAGAGGGGTGTTTGCAGTCAAAAAGTAACAGTTGCATATTTATCTGGTATCAGCATTCAGACCTCTTAGAAAGTAGTATTTTTCCTTCAGCTAAAACTAGCCCTGCACAACAACCCTCTTGGACAAGCAACAAATGTCTGAAACGTGTCTCAGATCTTCCAGAAAAGCACAGACAAGTTCAATATAATGCTTGAAATCTTCATAAAAACTTTGTAGATATTGGATATCTTCCACAGAGTCAACATAGCTATTAAAACCATATCTAGAACACAGCAACCAGCAAATCAAAGACATCATTCTGAAGTGTATTTTTATTAGTGGTATTTCAAAATTGTGCAGGTACATGAGCTCTTCCATAAGATTTTATGAAAGCAGTGGGACAAACAATAAAATACCCCTCCAGTATCCTATATTTCAGCACCACACATCCTGGTTTGATGCACTGACAAGTCTCATTGCTGTCATTATACACTACCACAAAAATACATGCACAGAAACAAATAATTGTAAAACTTCTGGAGTGTTGGTTTTTTGTTTGGCTTTGGTTTTTT
>VZSE01011738.1:168896-229194 GCA_013398275.1 Promerops cafer | reverse complement strand
CCCCCCTGCCGCCTCCTCTGCCGGCACAGGCTCGCTCGCCTTCTCTTCTGGGGTTGGGGGGGGAAGGAACAAAAGATACCTCGGTGTTTTCTCCACCCCTCAGTCCTGCAGGGCTGGCCCGGTTCCACCTTCCCTTCCACCTTCTCTCTCTCTCCGGGGCTCCGGCCTACCTCAGCGTGGGCCTCCATGGCTCCCTCCCCCACCCAGCCATGTCGCCGGGCGGGGCAGAGACGGTGCCGCTCCCTGGGCTACCACGGGCGAAAGAGAGCGAACTCTGGGAAATCTCTGCTTTTAACCCCGTGTGTCTTCAGAGGTGACTCACGTCTTCAGTGGTCACACCAGGTGTCAATATTCGAATCTGACCACTGATTGGTTTAACTAAAACTTCCCAAAAAACTCACTTCCCTCCCAAACCGAGACAACTGTGGACCTTCAACAGTAGTGCTCCAATGCTAAGCAATACTACTCAAAAGTTTAATTACACGGAAGTGGCAAGAAGTATCCACCATGAGCACCCTTTTTGTTCAGAGAACACAGACTAGATTTATCAGACCCTGCTGTACCTCTGTTCTTAAGAAGAATGTTAAGCATTTTCATTGACATCGATTCCACTAATGTGTTTGGTGTCAAGTATGTAAATGCACTTAGAGGTCCTGAGGCTGTCTCTATAGGCCCTTCAAAACTGTAGAACTGATGCTTCAGTCTAGGGACTCATACATGGAATGCTTGCTGGACCAAACAGTATGACAGATGCTTTTTGACATCAAAATTAAAAATAAAAGAGAGACATAAACCTCAAATCATTAATTACATTTTTTTTCCTTAGAATATATGACGATAACTATATGTTCATAGGAGAAATTAATTTGATTTACAACTCTAGTAATTAAATAAATGCCATGTATTTAATAAATCCAAAACAAACCTTTAAAACAAAAATTTGAGATTGCACAGCTATCAAAATCTAATATATCTCATAATTTATGGTTTATACATCATGAAATGGCTTGTACAGCTTTAATCCTTCAAGGGAGATCATGGAATATATGGAATAACTATGAAACCCAACATGGGATGGGAGAATGTGTTCTGTAGCAGGGCTGTGTTTCTAGCCACTCTGTACTGGTGGCTAGCCTAGAGAAATCTGTAAATCTGGCCCCTTCCTCTCAACCCTTTATTGAGCTGAACAGAGTTGCTCACTAAGGAAGGAAATGCATGCCAAGTACAGCTTGGCTCCAGTTTACCTCAGAGCAAGGGGATAATCCAAGGACAGATCAGGAGTCTCACTGTGCAGCATCTTCATCAGGGCTTCTAGTTAGTTTATACCAAAGAAACCATTACATTAATTTTACATCAGTTAACATTTTAACTTTAATTCTTCAGTTACCGTAGTGGAAAAAAATATTTTTTTATTTTCATGTGAGATAGTATAGGCTTGAAATTAAGTCTGTGATAGGTAATTTGGGGTTTTTTAATAATCATAGATTTATTGATGAACTTTTCAAATAAAAAACAGAAAAAGAATAATATCTTGTAAAGAATATTATCTAAGGGGAAAAAAATTAGTTTGCAAGCAGAGTATTACCTCCTATTTTTGGAATTTCTCTAAGATTCCTGTCTTGTCTGTATTTCAACAATCTGTCTATAGGTTGCATTCCTGAGCCTATCAGCCTTACAGATCGGTTAATAAAAGTCGATCAGTGATTGTTTAACTTGCCTGCTACTGCCTGAAGCAGAATTACAAAAGCCAAATGTGTTCAAAACTCCACCAGGAGTTTCTGTCATCTTAAAACTCCAAGTGTATGACCTCATGGCAACTAAAAAATAAATATTCCACAACAGCTTGAAGAAACTTGCAGTTACTATGCATTCATGTCAACAAAACAAGAAATCACGCTTGAGGAATAGCAATGTTTTCACTTTCTCCTCTTAGAATGATTCATTTAGAAATGAAAACTAATGGCAAAAGGACCATGAATATGAAACAACTGACAAGGAGAAACTAACAAATGCAATTAATTAGAAAATAGTAATTTGATTGCTAAATGAGAAGGTTTATAAGCAACACAGAATTGTCATGTGCATTAATCAGGTTCACTGCAGTTGCAATTAACTGTTCAATACTGAGCTTCCTCACATTTTCTGAATATCCTGACTGATTTACCATGAATTTTTACGTAGTCCTGACTTTGAACTTTCATTAGTGTTCTATTCTTTTGCATACTCAGCTAGGGTATATTTTGTTTCATGAAGATGACTTTCAAATGCACTAAAGTAATTTGTTAATGCAAATTGTTTTTCTTTCATGAAATCACACACAATTTTTCTTAAATGTGAGGAGAAACACTCTAAGTAATTGCTACAGAAACAAATCTGCAATCAGCTTTCATTAATTTTTAAATGAATTGGGGTTGTTATTCTTATAATGAAACAGTATTATATCTTCTTAATCCATTGCTCTAATTCGTAACTTTGACCTGAGAATTAGTGAGAATATTTTACTCATGTAATGGGAATTGGAGTTAGCAAATAAAGTGATTTTTTTTAGTTCAATCAGGAATTTTGGTTACTATTTTAGATACAGTATTTTCATATGCATTTTCTTTCAAAAATAATAGCATTTCTTCTCACCAATACATGTTCTAGAATCTTTAAGATTATATAAATATAGCTTTAAGATGTAAAAATTGGGAAGAAATTCTGTATCTTGGTTCCACAACCAGAAACTTACATGCCATTTACCTCAAAGTCTAACAAAATTAGATGCTGACCTTAAAACCACATCACATGCTGTTCCTATTTTTCAAAGCTCATGATGGATCATGGTCTTGAGTTTAAAGGACATACATGTGAGAAGAGCTCAGGTTTTAGAAGAGGCACGGCTCTGAACTTACATTAGAGAAATACTGAAGAAATCTGTGTTGCTTGTAATTAGCATGGATTGTTTAATTTGTGGAAAGTTAGAGTTTAATATTAGAAAAGTGAGACGAATACCCACACCGCTGTGAAATTCTGCAAAATGAAGGATCTGATTTGGGCTTTAGTTTCTCATCATCAGTTTCTCGTTGATAGGCATAGTGATTTCCACAGCCAGTGTGGACTTATTTATACACGTTGTTTAATTTCAGAATGCATAGTTCAATGCAAAAGGAGATTGGAATATCAATTGGTATCTGTACAGTTTGGGTGGGTTTTTGTTTTTTTTTTTTTCTTTTTTGGGGGTTTTTTAATATTTGGCTTGTTATGAGTAGGATTTTTGAAAAAAAATCCTTACAGCAAGCATCTCGGTAAGCAAGGGTCATGAAGGCTATCAAGAAATAGCCTTACACTTCCACAGAAATATTTTCATTTCGGATCGCAATCAGCCTAACTCCTCTGAAGGCCTCAGAATCAGTTCTGCTAGTTTTTCTCTTTCCTCTGGTTCATTTCTCAGGAATTTTGAGGGAGTATCACCCAAATTTGTGCTACTGGTTCATTTTCCTCTGAAGCTTTCCAAGGAAAGTGTTGAAATAGATCAGGCCACGTGCAGTCTTGTTTTACACAATTACCAGACGTGTACCATTAGAAAGTGTGGTGCATTCATTTTAAAGCATCCTTTCCACTGCAGTTGTGTGGAACAATGATCTGCTGAATTTAATTCACAGATCAAAGAGGGAGGAAATTAACCAACACAGTAAATTGATTATTTCATGGGTGACATAACCAAGGCAATGATTTATCTTAATAAAGAGCAACATCCCTCTAGTCCTTAACTGAATTCCAGCCAATGCAATAATACTCAGTTGTTAATGACTTTGATGTTGATGTGGAAAAGTGAATGACTGTATAATCACTGAAATGAGACCTCATCACAGTTGGAAATGTTTAAGCCAAATCATTTTGGACTGTGAAAAGAGCCCTGAGTGGTATAGATTGGCTGGGTCCCAGATTTTCAGCCTTAACTAAACAGGGCTTGAAAACTTTATCATACTGTCATGCCTCAGGCTGGTCTGCAATTCTGACAGCCTCAGAGAACTGCAGTTTAACGTATATGTGTGGATTCACTGCAGAGAAAGAATTCGGGATTTACAGAATGCCATGGAGGCACACGAAACCCACCTCACGCGGGTAATGAACTCGAACTTTGACTCCCAAGCAAATCCAACGGCCAAAACTGGCAAAGAGGGGCAACCACGACATCCTGGTGGCGCTGAGCAGGCTGCAGGCTCGGGGCGCTGGTGGCTCAGGCGCTGAACCCCGGGGAGTGTCGGTGGTGGCGGCCCGGTCCCGGGCACAGGCTCCCCGTGCCGCCGAGGCGCGGCCCGGGACCGGGGCTGCCCGCGGGGCCCGCTGCAGCGCGGCTCTCATGGGCCGCGGCCGCTCGGCAGCTCCTGACAGCCGCTCGGTGCCGGCATCGGCCCTCGGGGAGCTGGCTGCGCCTGCCACACAGCACCGGCAATAAATACCTGCCTATCAGCAGCTGTCTTTAGGAGAGGGAACGGAAGAAAGGAAACAGAAGTCAAATAGGAAAAAATTGTACTGAGAGCTTATGTTTATATTTCACATCACTAAATATGGCTTAGGAGGCTGAACTGCAGCATGAGTCATTTGTAGCAGCCTTCACCTCCCCCTTTACCCTTCCCTACGAACTCTTACAACAACAAACCAGGCTAAAATTAGAGCTGCTTTATAGTACATTAATTTGATTATCATTGTCTCGGCACTGATTGAAGACCCCACATCAGTAGGAGGTCTTTACATCAAGCTTCCCGATGCTGATGCTCAGCTCTTGGATCCAAGGAGGAAGTCAGGTCATTTTTTTTCTGCTCAGGTTTCCTTCACAACCACTCAATTCCCAGAGAAGGATTCCTAGCATTGACATTACCCTGTCCATGGCTTGTTAACTTTTCTTTTTTTTTTAAAAAAAAAGGCCGGGAGAACACTTTGCATCCTCCCAGCCTGGCTTTGCCCCATGCACACTGTGAGAAATCAAGAGGAGATGAGGGAGGAAGAAGATGATGGCAAATTACAAAGTTTGCAAGTCCAGCTTTTCTAACCTCAGCAGAGAGGCAGAGGCAGCTGCAGGTAGGTTTGGAGGAATTTCAAGAACTCACCCGATTTGAATACCACACAGCCTCCAGGCTCCAGAAACATGATACTCTGATGCTGATCATTTAAGGGAAAAAAGGGCTAAGGATTATTAAACTGCTCATCCAGGCCTGCAGCTGGGGGTGACTCAGAGTGCAGAGCTGGAAAAATGCCCATGTGGCAAGATTAGAAACTCATTTGTGTAGTTTATGTGGCCTTGCCAGGAGCCTCCGTTTTTTCCAAACCTTCAGTTTATTAACTTTAAAAGCACTCCTTTCCTGTTGGGGATCTGGCATGGTTGCAGCCCGGCAGCTCTTTCTCCTTTTGCATTAACAACACTTAAAGGCTTTCTTTCCTTTTCAAAATCGACTGTGTGAGATCATCTGGAATTTTCAAATGTGATCACTCTTTCTTTTCATTTCTTTCTTTGTCCCAGGGTTCAATTTAAATCCAAGTGCTTTTAAACTAACTGTATTCATCCAGCCAGCACTTTCAGGAGTATATGTTATGAAAGCAGGAAAAGAAAAGGCCTTCTTGTCATCAAAACCATAATAATTATGTGTCAAATGTAATTACTGCTCTGTGGGTAATACATCTAATACTCGGTGACAGAGTAAGCAGCCTGCAGAAGTAGAAAGTAACTGGTGGCAGGATCAAATTTGATGTAAAATTAACCATCATGCTTAAATACTCTGTCTCATAAAGTTCTACCAAAAATGCCAAGGCAAGGAAAAAAAGGGTTTTTTTTCTTCATCTAAAATTGTTAATGTGCAAAAGCTCAGTTCTCTCCACCTCCATACGATGAATCACAGCTCTTTTAAAATAAGAAACACTGCTATAAGTGTGTACATTACAAGGATCACACTCCTGTGAAGGAGCTCATCTAACAGGAAGGAATTAAGTGTGGGAGTTCTCTCCTCTTACCCCATTATGTTTCCTCATTATTACCTTCACACTGTGTGCTTGATTCACTCAATAAAAAACAAACTTTCTGCATTTCCCTACCTTCTTTAAAACACACAAACTAATAAGCAGCTGGTGCAACTGACATGTGCCTGTGAATTTGAAGACTACTGTAATGTGTAGTCATATTCTGAAGGAGCAAAAAAGTGCTATGTCAGGAAACAGTATTCTAAATATGACAGCATGTGTGAGAAACTTGTCCAGTTTAAAAAATACATGTCCTCTCCTCCCTAACACTCTTCTAAGTAAACTTAACAAAATCTACCACATTCAATAAACATTTTAAAATGTAATGATTTGCTAATGTGAGTCTAGATCCTGAAAGTAATCTTCAATAACTGTGTTTAGCAGTTATATTGTGATAAAATTTATTCATCTAATTGTTACATAAAGGCATAAGTTTTTTGTAAGATTGGTGGTTTTGACTGGAGCTAACATTATGTATGCCTGTGTCTTTACTAATTTGTATAGGACTACATAATAGTAAAGTTAAGAATAACAAGAATACACTAAGTGGCTCTACATTCTTGTCCCCAGTTTTACATGCTCCTGCATGATAATCAGAAAAACGGGATTTCTGTACATTTTCATTTCAGCTTTATTAACACGCTTTGATTTTCTTTACATTTGCTTTGTCTTTCTGTTTCAGGAATATTATGTTTCCTAGCAGACATAATTAATAAAATATTAATAACATTAGAGATCTTTGAAAAGTTTGAAAGATTTTCAACATGTCTTTACATCAGAATTAATTTTTTCAATCTAAAATGTCTTTGAAATTTTGTAACTCAAAATACTCATCAAGTAACTATAATGGTTCATTATATAAGGAAAATTCATGCATATAATTTATTACATTGGAAGCCTGATTATAAAGATCACAGTCATCCAATTAAACAACAGTGTTCAGTCACAGAATTAAAATCAGGTTTTTAAAAACCCAGCACTAAAAAAGGTGCTCCCAAATAAGGAATTGACCAATATTTGGTGATTTTTAAATTGCAGACTAGGGGGAAAAGAAATCCTGGAAAATGCTGGACAAACCACCAGCCTTTAAAGATTTAGTATGAGTATTTATTCTTTTCTCTCTAGGCCGATTCTCCTTTTTCCACATACCAAAAACAAAGCCCAGAGGGGTTTTTTTTCTGATTTTTGAATGCTCTGAGTGTTCTAGTTAAAACTTAAACCCAAAGTTTTTCTCCAATATTAGGTGTGAGAAAATGAAGGCATCCCATGAACTTCTTTTTGCCTATTCAATAGGCATGTTCAAATACTATTCTGCTTTGTAATAAGACTTTGGAACACATTTCAGTGACTACCAGACTATGCGTATACAGATATACTTAGCAGCATTTGCTATCAGTCTCAGAGCAAGAGTGTTTGTAAAAGTTATTGCTATTACCTAGAACAGGTGGATTATAGGAAAGTATTTCCACTAATTAGCCTCAGTGTTCTCATGTGTTTATTTCTTGAAAAGATACCACAAGCCTGTCTCTATAAATGGCTAATTGGCACCAACTTTAATTTATGGAAAGCAGGCACTAGAAAAGCTCCACATTCAAGTTAGCAGTGAGAAACTGATTGTACCATAATGAAAAAGCAGTGGTGATTAACAAGGGTTATTTCCTCAAAAACAAAATTCATCCTAATGGATGAAATATTTGGGGTTTGCCTGGTATATATACCTTAGGTCTTCTCAAGGGTGCCTCCTTTAAATATCAGTAGTATTCCCAGTTTCACTGGGTGTACTGTGTAATACAAGCAGTGCTGTCTACACACATAATTATCAGCACTTGAGGAACACAGGCCCAAAAGCATTCTCTGGCTTTCTTTTGATAAATAAGACTGATGAAAAGAATGTCTCAGAACTGCCAGGTTTGGTTAAGGTTTCTGAAGAATTAAGTCAACATGAAAGAAATCATGTTTTCAAACAGTATTGTTCTCTTTAGAATGATATCCCAGTTTATTGAACTGTACTCATTGGGTCCCAGGTTCAAACGCTACTTCTGCTCATCAGTCACCACTTGTTGCTTGAACTAAACAACACATCTGTAATTTTCAACTTGACTAGAATTAGCTCCCAAAAGAAAAAAAACGTTTCAAATACTTCTGACTGGCTTCTAAATTGGAAACACCTGTAAGAGTTATATTTTTTCCTGACATAAATTAGTGACAAGGAGTTCATATAAGAGGTGCAGACAGAAAAATCAAATAGTGCAATAAGTATTTCAGGTACCAGAAAAAGGATTGCTGCAACTAGGTAGGTATAAGAGAAAAGAATATGTGACAGAAAAATCAAATAGTGCAATAAGTATTTCAGGTACCAGAAAAAGGATTGCTGCAACTAGGTAGGTATAAGAGAAAAGAATATGTGACAGAAAAATCAAATAGTGCAATAAGTATTTCAGGTACCAGAAAAAGGATTGCTGCAACTAGGTAGGTATAAGAGAAAAGAATATGTGACCCCAGCCTGCCGACTTCCTATAATACCAAAATAGATGCTTGATACCTCTGTTGTGTTAACCAGAAAATGACTGCCTGAAGCAAGATCAAATGTCTCATTAGCACTTATAATCGCTTCCATAAGATGAAAACAGATGAAAGAAGAAAGGATGAAATTCAAACAGTAGATGAAAAAAAATGGATCCCTTTTGTTCTGTGGTGTGCCTTCTCTCTCAGATGGGCCTCTCTCATAATTAACCTTAGTTCAGCAAAGTCATTATAAATGGAGTTACAGAAAACCTGATACCACTTTCACAGTGCTCATAAATACAGTGGATGTTTCTTTATATATCCACCAGTAATTACAATGAAGCATAAAATTTCTTCCTGAACAAAATTTTAATAATAGATTTATTACTGCCCTCCAAACTGATGACAAAACATTCTCTCACCTCCATATCTCTATGTTTTCAATGTGATAAAAAAAATCTGCCTTAACCATTAGAAAAGTAATGTTCTTCCAGAATTCTAGAAATAGAAAAGTAATGTTCTTCCAGAATTCTGGAAATCCACCTTGATTCCATCTCATTAGGGAAGTTATCACTTAATTTATTCTAACCTACGTGCTGTGCTAGCCTATGAGATTGCTGTTGATGATGCATGAAGAATAATATTGATTCATATTGCAGTTGCATAAATTTGATACTTGGATAGACCTACCCACACACTGAATACATGAAGTAAGGGATAGCTACATGCAGTTGCTTGGCTACATTTAATGACTTCTGACACGTGTTCAGGAGCAGAATGCTAATAAGAATTTGCTTTTAAGAAGTGATGCTAAAGAGATGGAGGCTACTGCAGTCACTCTGCGTAATGCGACATGGTAAGGACCACCAGATTTCATCTTTCAGAAAAGATGATTGACAGACCAAAGAATATGCCAGGTGATGCTAGGTGATGCTATTTTTCCATGCTTGTGTTTCTCTTAACTATAACATCCAATATTTAGTGAGGAAGCCAATTCTGTGACATTACTCACCAGAAAGTACAGGGCTCAGAACAGCGTGCTGTTACGGGAGAAAATAGTTGTAAGAATCCATAACTTCTTCACATTTTAATTTGTTATGGTTTAGTAAAACACAATATGTTTAGACGAATCTAGGTACTGTTTTACTTTGTTGATGCTTAGATTGCTGGTATTAGTTTCTATCCACAAGTATAATAATTCAAATCTACTGACTTGACAATGTGAAAATATTGTGTATTTGGACCTAAGTGCATTAAGACCAAGAAAGATCAGAAACAGCTGGAATATTAGCATTTCCTTATAATTTTCCTGTCTTCCACTTAAGCAAAAGTCCTCAAATATCTCTGATAGGAGGATCACAAGGAAGAAGGTCTAGTAACATCAAAACAAGTAATTTGCATTTAAGGATAAGGCTAACATGTATGAAAAAGGTTCTCTAAGTCAGTATTGTTATGAATCATTATGAACAAAATGAACTTTCAAAGGGATAGCACCCTACTGAAAAATTCCTTATGGTCCAGTGGGTATGAAACATCTGGTTTCATACTAAGAACTGACCATAAGCAGGTATCATCACAGGAAAGTTTGGTTTTGTCAGAGTTTTAAGAAGTGACTTGTAAATTATAAAAGTCTGAGAGTATTCTCTGAGAAGAAAATATTTCTGTCATATTTACATGGCCACATTTACTTTGGTGACACCAGGCAAGCACTGTCTTCTGAAGTGGACCAAAATGAAAAGTTAATGATATGTAGGATGACTTGTAATAGTGTGAAAGTGTGTGTGAAAGCGGCAGCATTTACTTCACTGAATACTCACAATGTAAATCCAAAAATTACACATAATCTTAACTGGTCAGTATCATTTACCAGCAGCTGTGAAAAATCCCACACACTGATGAAAATGCTGTAGAAAATGCTCAACAGGTTCTGTGGAAGGTTGATGTTTTGCTGGTTTCCCACTTGGATTTATTGCTTCTGATTGAAGGATGAGCATAATGCATGCTCTCCACAATGGGCAATCGTGCTTTTGGTGTACTATGTTTTTCATGCTGACTTAGACATTTCTTCCATTCAAGTGACATGCTTACAGCAACTGCAAGGTCAGGCTGTAACTACAGTGACCAGGGCTAAATTTAAGTAACAAAACTGTTGCCTCTGTTTTCCACAAAGAAGGAAATGTTGATTTTAAAATAATCTTCAGTTTATATCTCCCGCTCTCTCACCGCTATTTGAATTTTCTAAAATCCCCTTCCTTCCCTGTGAAATTATTCAGAATTTCTTCTATCCACTTTCCTCCTACATATAAGAAATATGGCTTTAATATTGAATTTTCTGTACTTATAAAACAAAGTGGAATTTAAAAATACATGCCGATTATCAAATTATTTTTCTTTTGCAATTATCTTAAAATTTTCCCTAGCTCCATTTCCTGCCTTTAACATCTTCTTCTTTATGAGACATGGTATATGTATAATAACTAAATCAAGACAGAGATGACTATAAGGCATTAAGCATGTATCAGTTTTGCCCCTTAGTTCCACCATCTGCTGTGATACACACAGTGCACTTCCAAAAGAAAAATATTTTCTGCTTTAAGCTCATTATAGAACTGACAAACTTAGATAGGGAAATAATAATTCTCTACATTTTCGCTTTTGCTATTTCAACATTTACTATCAACTGCTACTTAAATCCAGCTCATTACAAAGCACACTGCTCAATCTAATACCCAAAAATACATGTCAGTATTCAATCAATTTGGTTTGAAGTAAGAAACACAACGGACTACCAAGATATACCTTGGGCTGTAAAACCAGGGTGAGCAGGTTCATAGGAAACCTGAAGTCAGTTACACTTCTTAGAATGTTCTGCATCTTTCTTCAAAGGCAGAAAATTAATGTGATTTATTAAATCATGAAAATGTGTTAAATCTACAAAAGTAATAGAGATCCACACCTTGTATATGAGAAAAATATATATTTTCCCACAAAGAACCTATGGTCTCATTTTTGTGGAGACAACACCTTAACGGAACTAGCAAGAAAAAAAATACTGACACTGATAAGTATGATAAAATATTACTACCATACTCTATTTTGGTACAACAGCAATATATTACATAGATATAAAATTAACTTAACCAGGAAGGCACATTTTTCAGAAGTTCAGGAAAACAAATTCAGTTTTATAAATAGTATGATCATGAAGTCATTCAAAACAATGGACCTTTCGCTCAACTATAAAAAGCTTCTAGATATGTTTTCTAATGTAGCTTTATAAAAGCAGGTAAAAAAATGGAAAAAGGAAAAAACATTTTTATTAAACATATGCTATTCATGCTGCTTCTTTTACCTTTACAGATATACTATAAGCATATGAAGATAAATTATAGTACATAGAGATGCACAGTGACCAAAAAGGAATTATTATTAGCATTTATTGTATACTTTGGTAAAAGCATTGGTATGACTTTTTGCATGGTGACATTCTGTGCTCTGTCTGGAATTCACCCCTTACAAACTTTAACATGTGGTTGCTTGTCATCAAGTTTATATAACCTTGCCCTGCATGAGAACTGCAACTGTCCCCTCCAAAACAAAAACAAAATAAGGAAGGGATACAGGGGTTCCCCTTCCCCTTTGCCAAATGAATACATTTCTGTGTCCTGTCCAGGCTCCAAGAGAAGGAAGCTGGGTTCAGCTGTCAGAGTGCCAACGCTGTGGCTCAGGAGAATAGAGCTCCATTGCCTGTTCTTGCACTGACGTCCTGTGTGAACCCGGGTAGCTCACAGTTCCCTCCCTGCCCCTGAAAAATGAGAATAGCACTGTCCCAAAGCCAGCTGTGGCATTGATAAATAAATACAAGGCTGCACAATTTCCAGATTGTGTGAGGGGTGGGAGCACAGGCACAGCAATACAATCATTTCTGTTCTTCACTTGGCTCACAGAAGTATTGCTGCACAACATACCTGGAATATACAAATACACTTTCTCTTTCAAATTATCCAACACAGATAAAGATGTCTGATTCTAACAATTTCAACATTTTTCTTTTCAGAAAACTGAGAACAACGAAGTCCGGAAGTTTGGCATTGTGACATCTGAACCTGACAATACCCATCCATTTAACCATTATTATTAGACAACAAATGTTACCTCTCTTATTACTGGAATAGCCACAGACATGACTAAGTTAAAGTATCCTAAACCAAAATATTTTTGGATCTAGGTATCTGAGATATTTTTTAAATATATAAGGGAATAGTACTGGGAGGGAAATGGTACTGCTTGTACTTAACATACCCTTGTTATGTGTTGTACTGTTCCAGGCAGAACTGCTCTACTGAACTCAGTGATCCATCTTCCATTTTTGTGATTCTGCCTTTTCTTCCACACATTCTCATTTCAATTTATTAAAAAAAAATTAATACCTGATTTATTTAATTGAAACATATTCCTTTAATTAGACTTGGAAATATTGTTGAGTGGAAATACTCTTGAAAAGAGTACTAACTGTATGTCCTCTATTAGCTTATTACTTTTTATGGGAACTTGCAAAAAAGGATAAAAAAGCTGCCTAACAACCATTTGAAATGAAATCACTTATTCTTCACGGATAAGTATTTTCCTGTAAATATTTGATTCTCCATTTACCCACCACATGTCCAGTAAAAACAAGGCATGGAAAGTGGCCATTTCAGTGACCTTGTGTCCCTCCCTTAGAGGAAGGCGGCTGACAGGTAGATATATGAACAGTTTGTTATTGCAGATTCCAGATCTTGTGATTATCTCTGACTCAACTTCTGGGGTTTTATCTGGAATTCCTGTGGCAGGTCAAATTGTGTACTACTCCTTGTCTTTACCTTGTAATGACCTCATTAAAAATACACCTTACAATAATACACAACAGTTTCTAAAATTACTGTTTGAGTTTAAATAATGATGGCAAGCTCCAGACTTAGAATGATCCAAAAGATATGTCTCAAAATGTAGACTTCAGTTTATCTGTGAAGATGTTACCATTATGAGTTTATCTATACTTTTTTGGTTTAGTTTTCAGCTTTACTTGATGCAGTAGATACAGTAGATAATTGCCATTCATTTTCTTAATGAATAAACCATATCAATTTTATCATCTTTCAGCATATTATGTGATATTGACAGATGATGTATTTTTAAAATATCTTGTTAGAATTGCTTGGGAGTTTTTTGATGAGGAAAGATAAGTATTTACATATAAATCTCTTTTACATGTCTATATTTATTCATTGTAAAATAAACAAAATATAACTTATGAATCAGTGTCACTAGCATTTATAAAATAGTCTAAGTTCCTCTGGTAAATATTTTGGAGAGAGAGTGGCACACATTGGCAAATTTTGTCTAAATCTTCCTGCTCCTTCATCCAGATTCAGGTGATATTTCCTTGCCTCCCCTAAATAAATTTCAAATTCTACTGATGTCATGTCCTTTCCTAATATTTTTTGCTACATTAGGCCTCTTCAAAAGCTTTATTATTTTCCTCATCAACAGCAAAAAACAAAAAAAAAGTGAACTTTTAATCTTTGAGAGCTATGGATGTCTCATTTTTGAACACATCCTAGTAACCTAGGATAAGGTCATCTCTGGCCTTTCTTACAGCAAAAAAAGTGCTTTTTATCCCTCTTCCCCATCATTCACTTCCTCCTGTAGATAGCATAGATGTTCTGGCAGAGATTTGCTGACATTTTGCTTCCTTCTCATTAATCTCTATCTTCTGAGCCCTCACTATAGCACACCTATCATTCTCAGGGTAGTGTTGCAGGATTTCTCCAATTTCCTGTGGGAATATCTTTCTAGCAAGATGCAGAAGCCAGGAGAGAATTGTGACAATGCACAACAAAGTGAACAATGCACATGTTGTTGGAGGACTAAGGGAAGAACAGGGGACGAGGGTTCTGCTATTTTTGCTCATGTCTCAACACAAGATTAGCCTCCCCTGCACGTAAACACAGGAAAACAGGACATCTCCTTCAAACTTGGACTTCAAACTGCAAGTTAGAGCAAGAACCTATATTTGGATGGTTTGCCATGGCTTACTCCTGTCCCTGTGCTATGATTTGTTGTTTCTCAGTAGTACTGGCTCACTGGGATTTCCTAAAAGGTGCACAAGTGCCAAGAAATACACCAAAATAAATGGATCTGAAAAACAATAAACAGCACTTCATTAGAGATTGAATTTATAATGCAGAAATATATGTTTTTGAATTTTTTTCCAGTTACAGTGGCACAACCACTAGAAAGGCACAACCTTTCTAACCAGGCTCGGATAAAAGAAACAAGAAGGAAATACATAAAGTGGTCTACTGCCTCAAAAAAGGCATGTGGATGCAGCTGTTGAGTAGATCTCTACCATTTTAGATACTCTGTGGTATCAACCTTGCCTCCAGCCACCACTCCAGAAGCAGTCAATATTTCCATACGTCTTGCAGCACATGTTCTGTCTCCACATGAATATCCCAGGTATCTCAGAACATCTCAGATGACAACAGATGTTTAACTTAGAAACTAGGGACCACCCTTCACACCTGCATGCTGTGAGCCTGTTGAATCTGAACTCAATAAATACACTACAAGCCCCTCTCACTGTGCAGGCAATGTGCACCCAACTTCAGACTCAGTGTTTTTATGCTTCTCTGTTGGCATTTGATGAGGCCACTCTCAGAGGACAAAAGAATAATTCCCTCACTGCAAAGCTTTAGACCTATACTCTTTATCTTCTCAGGTTAGAAGCATAATAAAGAGAAGATGAAATACATGTTAAAGCAGCAATGTTTTGGAAATGGATAAGGAGAAGGTGAGATCCATGCTCCTTAAACCAACGCTTCTCTTCATTGCTTCCTGTTTTCCCAGCTGCCAAAGAGGACAGGTTTTTTTTTACCTCCTCCCCATTTTTTCCATATGCCTGTGCATTACACTATCTATAGGGTGACAAATTTGAAGTGCATAAAAGGAATTATCATATTTAATTTTTAGAAAATACACACGTAACAATTCTATGTTTGATTTAGAAGAGTGCTTATAGCCCAAGTGGCATTATACCAATTACTAGCTCTTTCCCAGAAAAAGTAACAGATTATAATCCAAACTGTTTAGAGAAAACACATTGCTACATGACCTGGGAAGTTCACTGTTGTGAATGTGGCTCTAGAATTTTTTCTTTTTGACACCATACTTCACTGGAGAAGTTAAAGTGCTGTAATGTCATGGATGTTGACGTAAGTGGAAAAATGAAAAAGAAAAATTAGCCTATGAAACAAGTTGTCTGGCATTTAATGGTGAATGGTGGAAGGTTAAAGATGTTAAGATCATAGCTGATAATGGAAAACCAGAAAACAAAAGAAGTATCCTATGAGCTATGGCTTTTAGGCATATAGGAAAATAATTCACTGACTTGAAAGGTTTAATCCCTAACCCCTTTACATTTTGCAAGGGAAGCTGCTTATAGTTGGCCATTTTGCATCTCCACTCAACGGGCCAACATGCTGGCATACAGTGGCTGAATTAGAAATATGGGTTCACTATCTAACCAAAATGCACTGCTCAACATAAGGATCCTTGATTCTGCTCATGTTACCAATTTCTTTTAAGCTTATTTGTTACATCTGTGGAAACACTAACCTATTGTGTCAATAATATTATTCTAATGATGGAAGGAAAAAATAGAACAATTATCAGGAAAATAAACATTTTCAAAAAGACTGGCTACAGGGAAGGAAATAAAACATCATATAAATAATGATTACATAATATCTTCTGTTTGACAGTCTGAGTTACTGCTCTTTCTTCACTCATAAAATGTTCTCTCCAGTTTTGTTCCTTCATACAAAATATCCTAACAGTCTGTTCATGGAAAAAATAATTTGGCTTACATAGTAACTGCCAACTTCTTCTAAAAGTGTCTATAATGCACATATTTGCATAACTTGACATGTTTTCAGGTGCAAAACACAATGGCTTCTGAATCAAAACACCACCTAACAAATGCTTAAGACCATCCTTACCCAAGAAATATCTTCACTGAGGTTGAAACAAAAGCAAAAGGGGATGATTTTATAAGTTGAAGCATGACACATAAACACCTTTAAAAATACTCTGTAACAAAATAAAAGAAGTGAAAATAAAAAATTAGGACATTTTCCTATTGACATAACTTGTACTGTCATAATTTCAAAATGCCTCATTGAACTGAGGAGCCTGTTCCTACAGATAATATGCAGATGTAGTAGGAAGCAGACATATCTCATGTCTGCTTAAGCAAAACAGGCTGTGCAGAAATACACAGAAATAGCTGCATGGAAGCATTAAGTACCTTACCAGCATGACAGTGAAAGAGTAAGCTTAAACTGGTGAGTTACATGATGAGAATACTGAAGTTTGAAGTCCTCAGTCCTAGCTAGATGTATGCTTTTGCTGTCCATTCAATAATTTTCTCTGCTTTTATCTGTTCTGCTCACAGAGCACACACCAGCATGGAAAACAATGGCTCCATTCTGGTCAACAGAAAAATTTAATAATTGCTGTACAGGTAAAAGAAATGTTTCTCCAAAGAATGTGGGTTTTACGGATGTATCTGTTCATTCAGAGTCACCATTAAGGTCATAACTCACTTTTGTCAAGATTTGCAAATGAAAGATTAAGTGTGAATGCCCAGACTCTTGTACAGAGTGCAGAGTTTTCTCAGTATTATTGACACAACTGGGCAAAAGACTAATGACTGGAAGGTACTAAACACCTGCTTCTGGAAAACAAGCTTATTCAAGACAAGGCAAGATCTGGCACCTTTCAAATAATTTCTTAAATCTTATTGAAACTACACCTCTAACACAAATCACAAAACAGAAGTTAAAAATTTTAATTGTATAAGAGCAAGAGATGCTTAACAAAGTCACATGAAAGCTACTTTTCACACACTAAACTTAACTAAATTCAGAAAATCTGGAGTGGTTCCTCTCCATTGACACAATGAGTGTTATGTTAATTTATTAATCACTCTTCTTTTGCTAACATCATCCCTAGGACATTATACCCCCATATTCTTAAATAGGTAAGGGAGACTAACTGCACAATGTATGTGGTAGCTAACAAAATAATTCATGAATTGCCTAGGAAAAAACAGACTTAAATAGATGGTATGCACCAGAGAAAGGCAGTTGACAAAATATGGATTTAGCAAGCATCCATTAATCAAATAAATGCAGATATTTGGCTAGAAAATTGTCTTTCACAGATCAAAAAGAGCGAGGAGTCTTGTTAAACAACACAAGTTGAGCATTTGGCTTGACATCAAAACAATTACTGAGAAATAGTCAGTGTAGTCTTTATTTATATTCAGGGCATCTTCCTTTTTCAGGAGTCCCATTCCTGTTTCTAGGACCATCCAGAGAGTCAGGTGCAGTGCAAAGGAAATAGGAAGACTTCAGTCTGCTCCTTGCTATCTTAGTTGATGTTTGGTGTGCCATTACCTTATGCTAGGAAAAATAAATCAAAACAGGACATTTTGCCAGCATATGATTTCATAGTTAAAGGAATAGCTTACAGTTGTAAGATGTGCATCAGTCTGCTTGCTCGTACTGCAGATGTACCCATACTTTCAGTCATATTATGGTTTTTTTGTTGTTGTTTTTTTTTTTGTACTGTAATGTGGTATAGATGTCCCAATGGTCAGGATACTCTGTGCCAGCAAATTCTAAAAGATATTCTTAAAATAAATACAGGATGAATGACAAGTGGCAATAGAAATCCATATGCTACCCAGAGGATAATGCAGCAGTGTTTCCCGAACATCCTCCATGCTCCTTTATGGCAGAGATTAGATGGAACTAGAATTTAATCCGCCTGGCAGCAATCACAAATGAGGGATTCAGCAAAAATGTGTCTGTTCAAAATAGAGAATTATTACACATGTGTGTATACTCAGTGGAAAAAAAGAACTTACAGTATGTAATATATATGCTTTAAAAATTAGTCATTCATTAAAATGTATTACAGTCTTTTTCCCCCCATAATTTCTTCTTTTTGGCTGGCATTCCTTCTGTATAAAAGAATTAGAAAACTTGTAAAAAATCAAAAGTAAACAGACTCTATTTTTTTATATTTTGTCTTTCTGAGAATATCTTTACCTCAAAATGCCTCCACTTCAAATTCCACAAGATAGTTACATAATCCATATACATAAAGCTTGGTTTTAACAGACCTGAAATATATGTAAGGTATTTTAACTGTTTCTGGTTTTTTGATTCATTATGCTAGACAAGTTAAGTATTTTTAGGTATAAACTTAATAAAAGGTTGTTAATACAAATTTAGACTGATAAAACAAAATACAAGGTCCAAAACTTACAAAAAATTATTTTTTGAAAACAAATTCCTACATTTTCTTTAAAATTTTGACCTTGTTTTACAATATGTAAAATATAAAGCTGATATAACTATTGAAGGTTGCTTTAAAAAAAAAGAGGTTTTTAAATTTAGGTCCTTATTTCACTCTCTATTTTGTTACTTATTGTTACCTCTTTCAATTGAGCAAATAAAATTTAAATCACTTATATTTGCTCTCACTGGCAGTAGGGAAAAGTAGGACTATGTTTTGTAGGGTCTTATTTTTTGTTACGCTTCACTGAATTAAAGTGCTGTTGTTAAGAGAAGAGAAGAGAAGAGAAGAGAAGAGAAGAGAAGAGAAGAGAAGAGAAGAGAAGAGAAGAGAAGAGAAGAGAAGAGAACAGAACAGAACAGAACAGAACAGAACAGAACAGAACAGAACAGAACAGAACAGACATTTTCCTTCAGTTGGAAGGGATTTACAGCAATCATCTAATCTGACTAACTGACCACTTCAGGGCTGACCAAGTTAGACCCCGTTAAGGGCATTGTCCAAATGTCTCTGAAACGCTGACTGGCCTGGGGGACCAACTGCCTTTCCAGGAAGTCTGTTCTAGTGTTTGAGCACTCTCTCAGTAAAGAGCTGTTTCCTAATGCACAGTCTGAACCTCTCCTGGTGTAGCTTTGAACCATTCCCACATATCCTCTCACTGGATACCAGGGAGAAGGGATCAGCATCACCCCTTCCACATTCCCTGTCTTCAGGGCTGTCCTCCAGACACTCCTTTCCCCATTTATACTTGTGCCCAGCATTACTCTGTGTTAGGTACAGAATCCAGCACTTGGACTTGTTAAATTTTATCCCATTAATAATTTCCCAGTGATTTAATTTGTCTAGATCCCTCTGTAGGGCTTCCTGTCCCTTAAGGGAGTCAACCGCACCTCTCAGTTTGGTATCATCAGCAAACTTGCTAACAGTGCATTCAACTTCTGCATCCAGATCATTGATAAATATATTGACCAGGATTGGCCCTAAAATTGAACCCTGAGTCCAGCTTGTGCCAAATGCCTTTCCTGAGCCCGCCAGTGGTCTCAGGAACTGGTGCAGATCAAGGCTGTTCCTCTATAGCTGCAGATGTTAGAGTGTCGAGGTTCCGAAGCACGAATTTAGAGAAGGCTTCAGTTTCCTCAGTTTCTCAGGTTTATTGTCCCAAGTGGGGATGAACAAGAAAAGAGAGACAAAAACCCACACTAACTTTTAAACCCGGGGGGAGTTACAATTCTTTGGCCAATAGTAATACAGTGGGGAGGGGAGTGGGGAGGGACCCTAGATCTAGCACCCTATAGGAAAGGCATGGGGAGTGGAAAGGGTCACCTGGACCAACTGGACCTCGAGGCACAGGGAATTCTCTGGAACTAGTGGTAGGAACCAGGTGAGATTGACATTATGTAAAGAAAGTAACAGGTGTGTCCAGGTAGTGACTGACAGCAGGACTAGGGAGGGGAGAACCCAGGGTAAAACCATCATCAGGGGGTAGCAGGAACAAACCATGGGGGAAAAGACCCACCACCACACCTGAGGAACACCCCTGGTGACCAGTCACCACTTATATGTAGCCCCATTCACTAGAACCTTTTCAGCCTTACTGATCAGCCAGCATGCCACAAACCCACTCATCCCACAGTTGGACAACTTATCCAGAAGGGACAGTTGTGTAAGGAGCTGTATCAAAACCTTACTAAAGTCCAGAAAAACTATATTTACCACCTTCCCTTCATCCACTGGGCAAGTGACCTTATTATAAAAGGATATCAGATTAGTTAAACAGGAGTTACCGTTTGTAAACCCATGTTGTCTCTGCCTGATAACTGCATCATTCTTTAAATGCCTTTCCATACTACCCAGTATAACCTTCATAATTTTCACAGTGACTGAGGTTAGACTAACATGTCTGTAGTTCCCCAGGTCTTCCCTCACATCCTTTTTGTAAATTGGAATAACACTGGCTAGCTTCTAGTCAGCAGGGACATCCCCAGACTCCCAAGATATTTGGTAGATGATCAAGATGGGTGGTGCTGTAACATCTGCTAATTCCTTCACTACTCTACGATGTATCTCATAAGGACATGTGAACATTCAGCAGATAGAATCAAAGAATCATAGAATCATAGAATCATAGAATGGTTTGAGCTGGAAGGGATCTTAAGGATCATTGCATTCCAATCCCCCTTCCATAATAGATAAAAGATAATATTTTTGTAATTCACAAAGATGATGAAACATGAACTATATCCAGAAAAATGAAAAAAAAAAATCTCCTTGTGTAGATGAAATTGTAGAAA
This sequence comes from Promerops cafer, assembly GCA_013398275.1. Classification (NCBI taxonomy): domain Eukaryota; kingdom Metazoa; phylum Chordata; class Aves; order Passeriformes; family Nectariniidae; genus Promerops; species Promerops cafer. Next base: position 207,991 of record VZSE01011738.1, on the reverse strand, counting down.
AACAAAAAATACTTGACTATCTGAAATCTATATCTAGAAGTTTTTTTAAACCTATTTCTTCACTATTGTCTTCATGTACAACCCTGACAGCTCTGTAAATTTCTGTTGTTTCTGGACTTAAGATACCATGAGCATTCATAAAGGTCTGTGATGTACTATTTTGACCTTGTACCAGCTCTTGTCAAACATGCAATTGGAGCATCTCTACATTCCATTTGTTAAAAAAAAAAAAAAAAATTGGTCTTTATGATTAACATAAAGAACCAACACTAGCTAATTAAAGGAACTGGTTAAAACCACATATAGACCCATTAGTCTAAGCTCAGTTCCTGTAAAAACATTCAAGACAGAAAAAACAGGAGAGGCCTGCCTTGAACTCTTAAAGTCTGGAAGAGTAAAAAAATTTTTAGATTATCCCAGAGGGTAAATGAAGTTTCATATGAACTCTACATATAGATTACAGTTTATCAAAAGACAGAACTGGAACTACACCTGCAGAGAGTGGAAGAGCCTTTTCTTCTTCATGTAATGCAGGAATTGGAGCACCAGCAATAGGGTTGGGTGCTCAGCCCACAAGTAGGTGTTTTCATGTGGCTACTTCTCCCTCTGACCACTATTTCTGTAAAACTACAGAAGCAAGCCAATGACAAGATCCAGCAGAACAAAGTAGAAATGGCCAAAGCAGATAATTTTTCTTTGGCTAAAAATATGATTAGATGTTTGGTGCTAACTTGTGCTTCCATTATAGTGGTTTCATCTCAGCTTTCCTTGACACTGCTATCAGTCACCCTTTTCTCTATTTCTGCACCTTTCTAGTCCCCCAAACGGAGCTGCAGGAGTAATTTCGAGGTGGGGAAGGAAGTGTGTAGCCATGAGGCTGCTTTCCAGTGTCATCATTGAAGGTATTCACAGTGCTGCAAAGTGCTAAGATCACCATCACCATGTGAGACGTAACCCCTCCCTCCTTGCTTCCAGCAAGAAATTATGGGACGAGTGCAATGTTTGCTGCCATCACATTGTTCACACTACTGTTTTATGTTATGTCTCGTCATTCACCCTCTTGATTCAGTTTATAAACTCTCCAGAGGTGGGACCATCTGGTATTCTCTGTTTGTAAAGAGCCTAGCACAATAAGGTCTTGTTCTGGGCTGGCACCCACAATCATAAAAAAAAAAAACAAAAAAACCTCCAATAATAAAGTTTTATCTCACCAGTTGATTTCTTTTTTAATTCACAGTGGACACTTTGCTGTAATATGGACATGCAAAACAAAAGGGAAAATGAAAAGACAAGATGAGGAACAAATTCAGATTATCCTCTACCTAGTCACCTTTTATCCTATTAAGTCTTCTCTTTGCTATTTACACAATAAATAACAGTTTTAATATACTGGTTGGGTTAAATCAGATATGAGTTTGTTTCCTCCATCTTTTACATACAGAGGTGAAGATCTAACTAAAACACAGAGAATCCACACAGAAAAGTACAGTCATGAGTAATTAATTACAGCATAAGGTTAGACAATAATATAATTTTGCTAATTACAGCTTGGGGCCAATTTTTCAGTGCAGCGGACAACAGCATGTGTTTATTCCCCGTAATAACAATAATGGGATACATCATTAACCCTATTTTATTCTTTCTTAATTTTTATAATACCAATAACAAAGATCATTAACCTCTGTTCTGTTTAACATCTAATCAGCCATTTTAGTTAAATAAATATAATATGAAACATTAAACATCACTTTGTTTAGCTAGATTTCCTCTCAGGAGGGGAAATTCTCCTAATGTTATATTAATACCAGTTGACTCAACAAGTGTTAAAACACCAGGGGCAACATGGTAAAAGATCCATTGCAACACTCAGTGTTTAAATGAAATCTGTTTAATCATAATTATTTGATAAACATTTTCTTTTAAAAAGGGCAACTTTTCCATTAAAACATATATTGAATATATTTAATAAATTTTCCTTTTCATCATTCTGTTATGTTCTGGAATTCAAATACCACCTAGATTCAGGTATTTATAGATGTAAGGTTTTTGTTCAATCCTATAAATCATCCCACAATCATAAAAGTAAAAGTACTCTGATGGTAAAAGTAAGCCCAATTAAGAAGGGGAAAAAGAATATATTTCTGCTGAGGAGAGTCCATTTTACATAAATGTCCCAAGGTGCAACACTATAATACAAGTAAAACCATATAATCAATATTTTGAATCACTATTTTTAGTGACTTGTAAAACATGAAAGAGGAAAATGGTGATATATTAGTAAGCAAGAGGTATGGTTTTGAATTTCAAGCTTGGATATTGAAATATATTTGTTTACACAGGTATAAGGGTAACATTAAATAAGACCTTAGTTTTTTAGGTGAGTAACCGTAACAAGGTAGTAGGGGGATGTAAGCTAAAACAGGGATGAAATTACATAATTGTGGAAATTACAAAAGAAATTGTACTAAAAAAGGTCAGAGTAGTTCTGAATATTGCTTTGAAACTGGTGGACCCCAAGTCTTCTCTTGTATTTATTTATGTATGAGTGTTGCAAGCCAAGATCATCTTTTAGAGTGATGTCATGTACAGATCGATAATCAGTTGATTTGAAGAGAGCATCTGTGAAGCCTACACATTTAATATAAGGGTTATGGGATATTACTTATTTAGAAGTGATCCAACAGGAATACATAACCATTTGTCATTTTAAGGCCATAGAGAGTTCCCAAATGCTCAGATCTATGGGAACATGTTGACGTTAAAATCCTATTTGATTTTTGATGAATATCTGTTGGGTCTGTAATGTGGTACCTCTCTGCCTCAAATTAGATATATTGATTTTTTTCACACTTCTGCAGAACTTTGGTAGTATTTATTCTGTATTAGGCACAAACAGTCCTCTTCCTCACAAATTAAGCATTCAGAAAATAAAAAATTGTTATAAGAAGTCACAATTAGAGCAGAATAAAAAAGGACATAATGAATTACAAACCTCTATTTTGAACTTCTTTCTGCTATATTTAAGAATGCTAAAGGCAGCACCTAAGTTTGAGTTAAGCTATGAATCACAAAAGAAAGACTTGCCTGTTTATTTACATTTCTTGAATTTAATGAGACTTGAAATTTATTTCAGTCTAACTTTTAAATACTTACACTGCACGTCTGAACAGTTTATATTCTGAACAGTTTCAAGTACGACTTTAGATTAGGAAGGACAACATTTTCAATTATATCAACGTAAGAAGACACTGCTTTAATTCTATCACAAATGTTTACACTGCTACAAACCTTATGAGAAAGGAAATAGAAGACAGATATTCTCTCTGACTCAAAGATACTATTTAGTTCAAGATGCCATTTAAAAATAGCATTCAGCTGTCACTGAGGTAGAGTTCTTTTCAAGGTGGTACTGCTTTACCCTTACATTAGGTTAAAAATATCCTATCCCTTTACTACAATTCCTTGGTCCAAAATGTTTTTCCAAGCAAGCATGAAAACTGTGTTCTTACTTTCACCCAACAGTTGAAAACACACATAGCATTCCTCAAAATTGCCATGTAAAGCACAGTTAGGTGATGCATTTAGAAAGAATGAGGAATTAGAACTTTCAGTGTATTTGTAAAACTAGAGAGACATGGTTAATGCATATTTTTCCTGTGAATGAGATTCCCTTAACTGTAGATTGTCGTTTTTGCAAGGAAAAGGGATATACCAGTTTTTCTCCAGCTCTACCATTTGATTCCTAATTATTGTAAACACTCTTACAGGGAAGAATAATTGATCTTCTCTGACTTAATCTACAACATAATTTTATCCACAACTTATAACTTATATAAGCAGACAGCTGACTTAGAAGTCATCAAATGTCTAGAAGTGTATTATACACAATGACTGTAGTAAGCCAAACACAAGCTGATTTCCAGGGTTCTAAGGGTTCTTGGTTTTCTTAATTTTAATGGAATTTCATACAAATCCCAGGAGATAACTTTATGCAGAGCCATGACTCTATGCTAATGATTTTCCATTCTCCCATGACTCCACACAGCTACTACACTGGAAAAAACATCAAGCTACAGTAAAGCTAAAGGATAGTTGTGTACCTGTCTCCTCCTGCTCCTTTTTCTTTCTTAAAAGAATAAGAGTTGTAATCTCCACCTTCAATTGGACAGTTTTACTTGTTGGTTATAACTTTGTGAACAGCTTGTGAGAAAAATACTAAACAGCATTTTATTACAGGTTAAACTACAGGTAAAGAAAATTATTGCAATTTCTGCTCTTCTTAGGAGGAATGCAAGAACAAGAGTTTCTACTTAATAAAATGAAAAGGTAAAGTAAACTTCAAATGTTTTGTTATAAGGAACTAAATATTAACCACGCATTCTGGGTTTAGTTGGTGGGTTGGAATTTCTTCAGGTTTTTTGTTTGTTGATGACTCAGCATTCTTCTGTAACACCATACTCCCTCACCTCTGCATTATAAGAGAAGATTATGAACAGCTGTCTGATAGAAGAGTGGTTTAGAATGCTTTGTTTATAATGTATTTCAAAGAAAGAAGAAAGAATGAAGAGCTGGCTGTGATTTAATACAACCCCAAGCTCTATCAATCAATGCTACTCACTATTAATGTGAAAAACCAAAAGGCAACAAAGCCTTTACAATTAGTATCATTTAATTAATCTCTGTCTCTTGTAAAAATACCTGTTGCAAGAAGTATTCTGAAAAATATAACTTATGAATAAAAGGAAATCCTAAGGGTTCTCTAGACTTTATTGTTGTCAAAAACTGAGAATTAAATGTAGATATTACATATGCATAAAATAGATCTTTTCAATCAAAAAAACCCAGAAAATTAAAAACATTACGTAAGCCACATTTTATAAATAAAATGTAAACCACCAGATCTTATACAAAATTTTATAACATTTTGATTAATTCTCTTTGCTGAAAATCACACTTAAATATTGTTGCACATTAAATTATGCAATATACCCCCTGAAAGGGATAATTAAGCATGAAAACAATCTGTCTAAAGGGTTCTCTGAAAGAACCAGTACTCACCGGTTTAGTGAATGAATGGGGATACATATCTCTGCACTTGCAAGCAGTTAATATTTTTACTTTTATCCTGGGAAGTATCACTATTTGGACAGTTCTCTCTAGGAAAAAAAGACAGTAAAGTGGGTATGCCTACACATCAAGTGCAATTTGCTTTGTTTACACATAGCCATCTGTCCTGTAGTGGAGACATACACACAGCATTTATACTATTTTTTAACAAGAATTATAGGATGACATAAATGGCCAGTTTCTCAAGGGCCAGTCTCAACATCAAGGTCAAACCCAAAGCTTACATGATTCTCTCTGTAGAAGATAGTGCAAAAACTTGCAAGTACATCCATTTTTTCTCAGTCCTGTTTGCCCAATTACTTTAAAAAGATGTGTAGCAAGAATTTATACTATCTGAGAGGTCCAGTTAGGCATGAAGTGTGCTTCTCTACCTACACTGATCCACTCAGCCATGCTCTTTGTAAAGAATGCTTATTTCTGCCTCTGCATTTTCATTCAGTAACCTGGATGTGCCCTTTACACATACAACAAAGCTGACAAGCAGGTGCAATTGGATTTCCCACATGGCATCAAAACTGTAGTCCTGGTTTCCAAAACAAGGGCAGATGAAAGGCAAGCAGCACCTCTGCGTGATTTTTCTACTGTAGACTAAAATACAAAATACTGAGAAGAAAATTATGTACATCAATTATCACAGAAGATTCATAGGAGGACTATTGTGCAGCATCAGTATCTTGTGTTTATTTTAATGGGTGTATGTTTCATATTTAGCAGCGAATTTACAAAAATGCAGTATTCATACTGTAAAGACAGAGTTTGTAAAAAAAGAAGCTAGTGTTAGCAAAAATCGGCTTCTTTGTTAAACGATTGCCTATTTGCTGAGGAGAGGAAAGAAGGGTAAGTGGACGCAAATGGGGGAGTGATAGAAGATGCACTAAACAGCACTACCAGCAACTGCTGAAATATCTTTGTAGCAATGGCAGGAGTAGAGTTTTAGGGTTTATTGCAAGCACTATTACTATTATAATTCAATAGAAGAATATAAACTTAAGAAATCATACATTCGAAACCCGTAAAAATACAATAAACCCAGCTGCTATTTCCACAGAAGAAATAAGATACTTGTTGAACCCTTTTTGTTCAGTTTGTGTAAGAGCATAGGTATGCAATCAGGTGTTTTTAATGTGATACATTGTTTTGTTTGCTTACTCTCTTCTTACATCCTTAGCTTAAGTTACTTGTGCATTTGACCTGAACAAGCTACAACTGCTGAGGCTTGGTATCTTCTTTGTAGGTGATAAATTCCTTTCCATTTATTTCACTAAGGAACAACCCTCATTCATACCTTAGAAAGGAGCACTTTCGAGAGCTCAGTATAGAATTATTCACTTTCTTCCAAAAATCTATGTAGATTTATGAATCTTCTTGCATATAAATCAATCTCTTTCTGCCATTTAATTTTTCAAATCTCCACATACAAAACTGTACATTTTGACATTCATTCTTTTTATGGTAGGTTGTACATTTCATGCATAATACTAATCCTTCAGATAATATTGTCTCCCATCTCTGCCCTTTAAGAATGAAAACAGTCCATAATTTGCAGTGTCTTCTCAAGTGAAGACCTCATATTTTTAATTGTAGTAATGTATACAGAGTGAAGTAGGAAGTTCATTGTCTGTTTTGCCTATGGAAGCTAACTGTATTTGTTGCAGCCCTAATTTAGTCTATATGGGAGTTAATATACCACAATTTTCTTTACGTTTCCTATTTATTTCATCACAGTTGTATTCCTATCTTGAACAGACTGCAGATGACTACGATGCATTTTATAGCACTGAAATTTTTACTGAAATTCATAAACGTGGAAGATTACAGTTAACTTGACCTATAAATTGAAAACTCTTAGTACATTCCTCTGGGCAAATTTACTAAGGTCTCTCCAGAAGTTATTTTACTTGGTGGGAGGGGTTGTTAAGCAGTGCAGGAAACCTGCATAGGGATTATTACATTGAACTCTCCTAAAGAGAGATTGGCATATTTTGCAAAGTATTTTCTTATTCTTTTTAATTTATTGTTATTTTCAATTTTATGAATAATATTCTGTATTATGAAATAAGAGAAATTTCATAGAAATTGTGTGGCTTTGCTTAAAGTTCCCCATTAGTGACCTGCATTAATTCTGTACTGCTGAACAATGTGGACAGAGATTGAGATCTACCATTTTATCATTTTATCCAGAAGCAAAAGTGTCCAGAAACAAAAATGCTTCTAAATAAGACATTATAGATGTTAAAAATAAAGATGTGACAAATAAAAATATTTCTCTGTTCTCGGTAGTAAAGCAAACACAAGTAACTCACAGTCACACAGATAGTAAATAATGTTTATTAAAAAATTTCAAGATGCAAGTATGTAAATCCAAGGGCTTAAAATTATGAAATAATTTTCTTAAAAATACCATGGTAGATCAATTTTTATCTAATTCTTAAAGTTAGTTGATTGTTTCATATCACAGAAGAAGATATTTCATTACTTAGCATTTCCCTCCTTACTATTTTTATCATTCTGGTCCTGAAATAACAGATAAGCAATAGTCAATTAACAATAGTTCACAAAGAGTTCTTTCAAATCTTGGGCAAAGTCTATAAATAGACACAAATAACAGAAAAAGCTCCTTCTTCTTCTTTGAAATGCTGTACATAATGACCTAAATAGCACATGTGGAAGTAATTTCAGTATTTTATACTTGTAGCTCTTTATAGATGCGCCCTTTGGGCGCGATCCAGCAAAGCTTTGCACATATGCTTAAGTTTATGCATTTTGAGTAGTCCCAAGGCTTTTGTTTGTACTGTTTGTACAAATGCCACATGATTGTTCTCTTTCACATAATACCTTTAAGAAAAAAAAAGAGAAGGAAAGAAAGGAAAGAGGCTCCCTTAATCTTGGTCCATAGTAGTTTGAAACCTCTGACACTCGTAGTCGCCCAAGTTATTGTAAAATTTTGGGGGTTTTAAGAAAATGAGAGGAACTGTTTTATGTCTAATAATGGGAAAAATCAGACTTTATTTTGATGAATTTTCTGGGTCTTATTCAAACTAATTTAATTAACTGCAGTATTTACCTAGCAACTCTATGAGAACAGACTTCATGTGAGATTTCTTACACTCTTTGAGCCAGCGTATGTACAAGAATGCAAGACCAGCACTTTTAATTTTACCTTGGCCCTTCACTCAGAGAACCAAATACAACTAGGAAGTGCAGATGAACAAGAAAATAGGAAATATTTTTTGAAGCCTTTGACAAGTTCACTTCTGCTTTAGTTTGAATTCTGGGCACTAATTCAGGTTATCTCTTATTTTAGCCAAATCTGGAGGCCAAACTTCTTCTGGTTTTGTTCAACCTCTGCCCTTTCTTCCTGTCCCATAGTCCCCAGTTCACACGCTACCTGTGAATCTATTTTAACAGCTGTATTTTTCCAACAGGAAAATACTTTACACATATGTGGTAATTTCAGACCCAGAACATGCAGTTCCGTCTCTTACCTCAATATGCCTCCCCTTCTATTCAGTTATGCTTGTGCAGACTCAGCCTAGCACACAGCAGATAATCTCATCAGTTTTAAAACACACTGAAGATGAACAGTATGTCTAATTATTTTTGTATATTGCCTAAACTTGTAATATATTGCCTTGGGTGCATCTTTGAGTCAGGGAAAGGAAGTTAAAAAAACAGGCTTTTCCTCCTGGAAATCTCTTCCAAAGGTTTTAGACAGCTTTTGGTGTAAAGTAAAAAGATGTTATTGCAAAAGTGGTGGGAAATGAGCAGTGATTTTAATTTACTTTCATGTTGTTTCCCCACTAAGTTCAATCTAAGGTGAAACATCGTGTTGATGTCAAATTTTGCTTCAAGCAAAACAACAGAAGAGCTCTAAAATTAATGTAGGTGTCCAGTCAGAGGCCTTACACAACCATTAACGGCAGTACCAGCTTGAGATAATGCATTATAAGCATGAAAAATTCAGCAGTCATTGCTGTGTTCTGATCTCTCTCCCTTTTTCTTACTTTGTTTCCTATAGAATCTGCTGCACATTCCCAAACTGGTCTTTCTGCTCGTTTACCCCAAAGAAATGCACTGGATCTGGATCATTATGACTAATGAAATTGCTGAGAAGTGATTTTTTTTTGTCAAAATATAATGCCACTCTAGAACTTTCACCATACATTAGGACTCTGTAACAAGGGCTTATGGTTGCCTGAGGCATAACTTTGATTCAGCTTCACTCCATCTTTAGCCACCCAGTTCAATACACTACTGTAAGATGAGCTGAATACTGAAATTCATTGCAACTGGGAGATGAATGATATTTTATAGCTATATACTGTAAAATTGTTAGGTCTTTTGTTATCATCTATTGACTTTCAAAAAAAGTAAAAAAGGTCTCTGAGCCCATTTAGAGCATAAAAACAAATTATAACAGCATTAAGGCACAGAGTGCTGCGTTAAAATGAGCTGTTGTGCACACTGTTCTCCAAATTCCGCTGTAAATTTGCAACCCACGTGTTGTGGTTTTAAGATTCAAATCTGTGGACGCAATTACTGTTGGCCAGTATGCTTTTTATGTGACAAATGACTTGGCTGACTTAAAAATAGGATCTTACAGTCTCCAGAGGACAAGATGCTCTTATCCATGAGCTTTAGGCTCTTGGATATTTCACATACAGTTTTCAAAAAAGAAACACCTGAGGTGTATTGATGCTTCATGTAATGAAATCTTTCATGAGAGTGAAAAAAAATGTAACTCTTTTGTTCTGGACACAGGTATAAATAAAAACATTTAATTTCAAGTCAATAGGTTTGCCTCACATTAGCATTTACAGGACTAAAGACAGGAATAATTTAGTTTGCCTGAATGTGTTGTTATCATTATCAGTTCCTGCAGCCTCACAATAAGTTTTCCATAAATTTAAGATTAACTATTAGTTTCTCACCTATAAATAAAATATAATCATCTTAAAAATCAATGAAGGGAAAACCATCAAATCCATTAACCTGACTAAGAATTCCTTCAGGCCAATAATATGAACTGCACTGCACTGGATCTTTCATTTTATTGAGCTATATCTCTTTGTATGGCAACCAGCAGGGAAAAAAAATCAAATCTAAAATCAAAGACTAAGGGGTTTTGTTCTGGAAACCAGTGAGGTAAAGATTGAATATTTTTTTATGCCTGGAGTTAATTTTTTTCACCTTAATTTGCAATCAGACACAATAAAAAAAAGATATTGCCCCTGGAAGGAAGCAACTTTATTACCACTCCAACTATTTTCTGTACTTTTTATCACTTCTAAATCCTTTGTTTTTGAATTCACCTCCACAACCTTGCAACACTAAACACGTTTACTTGTCTTTGCTGACTGTCAACCAATACCATCTGCTCTTTGGAGCCTTAAAAATAGTAACACATATATGGGTCACAACTGTAGTCTCTAGATAACCATGTAGCAGATCCAGGTGATTAATTTTTCCACAACCTTTATCTTACCCAGGGGCAGACTTTTGCTATGTCTTTCCCTAGTGAATGTTTCTCATAAAATGTGAAATTAACAAAAATGCAGTCTTACCAAAAAACAGTATTTCATAGAGGACCCATGTCAACTAACAGAAGGGGTTGTTAGTCAGCTGCCTTGTTTGAACTTGATTCAAAGGCATTTCTACTCTCTTTCACAAACAGAAGTGGTTCAAGCCATAAAACTGTGAAACTGGGACAAATCAACAGGGGTCTTTTTTTTTCTGTAAAAGAAAAGAAAAATAGTGGCATTAGCTGCTGCTTTCAGGATGTCTTGGCAGTGTTGCTTCTCTTAAATACCACTTTTTTGGTCTGTGAGTTGGTATTCTGCTTATACTGTTTCTCATGACACACACATTCAAGCTTTTAAATCCCTGGCCATTCAGGACAGTTTGATGAGCTAATTGAAAAGACAATGATATGACATGATATGATATGATATGATAATATGCCATAATGATCTATTTCAAACTCAGATTAGATGGAAAACACCAATGTTAAAAAGGCTAGTAAAATTATCCAAGCAAGCACTGATTTCCTCTTTGACTTTGTAAAGTGATGACATAAATGACATATACACATGCCCTATCATAATCCCTTAAACAATCTTTTAAAGACACAGCCAAAAATATTTGCTTAATAATAAAAGGAATCCTATTTTTCTTCTGTTCTATCATTTCATGTGTCACAGAGGTCTCATTTCTAGAACACTATCCAAGTTCTACTTTAAAGACAGAATTACTTATTTTGCTATTAAGTTATTCCCATAATCTTGAATTATTTTCTTATAATAAAAAATATTTTATTTTTATATGAATATATCTGGTTCAGCATCCTTAATTCTGAAGGACAAACTTGTATAAAGGTTTAATTACACCTATAAAATCCTTTAGACATAAGCAGTTGACAAAATCTGGGATGAAGACAGGATCCAGCCACACTCAGATTGTTCTCTGAGAAGGACTTAAGAAAGCAAGGGGGTCCTTTCTGCACCTTGTGACTCAAAGGGAGGGATTCACTAATAAACTTGTCTGAAGATCCCACTCTGCCCACAACAAAGTGAAATAAGCTATTTAGGAAATAGATTTTAATATCTATAATAAGCTATTAGGAAATAATAAGCTATTTAGGAAATAGATTTTAATATTATTTTAGTGTTAATTCTTTCAAATGCTTATACTTTTTTTCAAATTAAAGTTCTACTGTCTAAAAAGGATTAATTCATGGCAAGGGAAAGGTAAGCTGGGAATTTGAACTGTCATACTCATACTCAGTAAAGTACTAACATACTTAGTTATGTACTAGTATATTGAAAGGCTCTTTCCTATTGAAATTATAAGCATTAGGAAAAAAAACTGCTTTATTTTGGCATGTCCTGCTCAATAAACTATTTTTTTTTACTGACAAAAATACTCAGAGATTTAAGAAACAATTTTTAATTTGGTTGTGCTGGGAGCTACATACAAAGAAGCCTAAAAAAGGTATTATTTAATGAAAGTGTTATTCATACTATATAATTCTCTGTCACTTGTCAATCATAAAGAACTGAAATAAAGGAACGTCATTGTTAATTATACTGCAATAGAGGTTTTCCACAAAATTCCTTTTCTTCCCCCTACAACTTCAGAGACAAAACACAGGGAAAGATGTCATTAAAAGCTGTAATATAAATATTTCCTCTTCCTTGGTCTGCCCATGAACATGTATTAATGGACATGCACACTGTGCTGTGCCTGTAACATAGTATAAGACCTCACAGCTAATGACAGGGTTCATCTAACATTCTTTTGAATGACAATATCAAAATCAGGAATATATACCCATATAATAAATTGAATTTAAAATGTTATTTGGTTGCTGTTGTAGTAGATACAAGGGATGAAATTTTGATGGGACAGAGAGAAAACTTAAATCCTCTTGTATCTTCAGGACATGGGTAAAATATGAATTCCACTGACTTAATCTGGAATCTTCCTTCCAAACACATGTATGTAACTACATGAGACTATATGAGTTTGAACATAAGAGTTTGTGTGTATGCTGTGGGAACTGCACTCTGAGGCCAACTAGAAAAATGGAAACTGCTCAGATGTCCAAATCAAAATGTGACATTTGAATTTATAACAATATCTGCTTCTGAAAAAAAAAATCCAAAACCAAACAATAGAACAGAAATAGGATTTATACACGGAATAAATAATCCCTATAAACAGAAAATATTTTTAACTAGTTATTTTGCAAATATTCATTTTCCATTAAAAATTTAAAACTTTTACAGCAGGTATGTTTTGTAATGGACTGTAAATATTTTTGTGGTCAGAAAGGTTCCATGAAAATATTGAATATTCTCAGTCCCTGGGGAGCTTGAGCATCACCAAGAATGATACTTAGACCTCCATGGTAGTAAGGGAAGAGTAACTGGATTTTGAGCTTGATAGAAGCTCGATTTCAGACAAGATTAAGGGAGCAAATGTCACAGACAGAGTGGGAGCTTCAGACAAGTCTATTAGTGAATCCCTCCCATTGAGTGAGAAGGTGCTTTCTGAAGTCCTTCTCAGAGAGGAGTCTGGGTGCAGCTGGATCCGATCCTAGTCCTAGATTTTGTCAATCATTTATGTTTGTGTTGCTTTTGGCTGGAGTAGAATTGTCTTCACAGTGGCTGGTATGGGGTGAAGCTTTAGATTTGTGCTGAGCATGGGGTTAATAACACAGAGACATTTTTGCTATTACTGAGCTGGGCTTGCACAGAACCAAGGCCTTTTCTGCTTTCTGTATGGCCACGCTGGCGGGGAAGTTGGGGCTGCATGGGCAGCTGGGAGGAGACACAGCAGAGACAGGTGACCCCAACTGACCAAAGGGACAATCCACACCATGTGACATCATGCACATCATATGGAGTGGGAGGAAGAATCAGGAAGGGGGCAACATTTGGAGCGATGGTGTTTTTCTTCCCCAGTAGCCATTAGGCATGATGGGTCCCTGCTCTCCTGGGGATGGCTGAACACCTGCCTGACCATGGGAAGTACTGAATTAATTCCTTGTTTTGCTTTGCCTGTGTGCCTGGCTTTTGCATTCCCTATTAAACTTTCTTCATCTCAACCCACGAGTTTTCCAGCTTTTACCCTTCCAATTCCCTCCCCGACACCTCTGGTGGGGGAATAAGCCCACATGGCTTCATGGGGCTTGATTGCCAGCTGGGGCGAAACCATGGCAATGTCTAAAGGACTATATATGTGTAACTGAACTTTTATACAGCTTTGTCCTGGAGAATTAGGGATGATAAACCACAGCTGTATATAAAAATAAATTATTTATTATGTAAAGGGTTAGACTGAAAGATCTTAATCAGATTTAGTACACAGTATAGATAGCTATAGCTACTAGTACAGTATAGTGCACTATTTTTAAGCAATATTGAAGCAATTATATTGAAGCAGGCAAAACCAATTATCAAGTAGAGATTGATATTACTCACCCATACCAACAACGGTGGCCAAATCTCTTTCACTCTGCTTTCAGGAGTAGTCTTGAGGGACATCCCTGTGCAAAGGGAGGAATCTCTACACACACTCCAAGAAGGGCTATGCTATGAGAACCTGCCCTTAAAAAGTGGGACTGGACTTTTATCATATGTTTGTCAGTCATGTGCTTCAGGCTAGCTGTCTCATCTCAGTATCTTTAGATATCAGTAGTATCACTTGTTTATTCTTTCATCAGGTACTTTCGGAGGTCAGCCATAACTTTGCCTCACTATTAGGATGTTTAACTTTGGAATTGATGAGTCAGGCTGATTTCACACCAAATCACCAAAAGCAGCATGAGGCCCCTTCTCCATTCACCACTGATTACTATGCAAATAGAGCAGTTTGAGATATTTTACCCCTGCTCCAGGCAGAGATCCTTCTACAGTGACATAAAATGATCAATCTGTCATGGGAGTCACTGAACACTGTTTCAGTTTCTTTCTGCACTGGCCCTTGCACTTATTTTTCAGTACAGGAAACATATAGATCTATTGGAGCATGTCCAGAAGAGGGACACCAAAATTGTCAGCGGCCTGGAACACCTCTCCTGCGTGAAAAGGCTGAGAAAGCTGAGATTGTTCAACCTGTAGAAGAGAAAGTTCAAGGGATACCATGTAGCAGCCTTTCAATACTTAAAAGGAATTTATAAGAAAGATGGAAACAGACAATTTATCAGGGCTCATTGCAACAGGAAGAGAGGTAATGGTTTTAAACTGAAAAAAATGGTTTATTTATCTTAGATATAAGGCAGAAGCTTTTGTTAATGTGGGTGGTGACACATTGGAACAGATTGCCCAGAGAAGTGGTGGATGCCTGGTCCCTGGAAACATTCAAGGGCAGGTTGAGTGGACTCTGAAGAACCTGGTCTAGGTGATGTCCCTGATCATTGCAGGGAGGTTGCACTAGATAAGCTTTAAAGGATCCTTCCAACATGTTCTACAATTCTGTGATTAATCTCCCTACTATTCATCTTACATTTATTCATTAACAACTTCAAACACTAAGAAATTACAATTTGGAGCAGCACCGAAGGCACAGCAGCTTCCTCCTGCAGATCTCTCTCTCTGTATATATATCTATCTATCTAGATCTCTCTCTCTCATATATATATATATAATTATATCTGACATAACCATTAACCTAATGAGGATGTTAAGTATCTTGGGGACTACTCCACCACTATATGCCTCATTCAACTCACTTTTTACATTTACTTCTGATCTTGAAGTATGTTTCCCCTCTACATAACAGACATTGCTTAAACTGTTTATTATTATTATTATTATTATTATTATTATTATTATTATTATTATTATTTTGACACCACCGTACATGTTTTTTTTTCAGAGATGAAAGAGATGTTGAAATAAAAAGAAAGCAAGGCAGTGGAAAAGATAGACAGGAGTGTAAACAGATGAGAAGAATGCTTGCAAATTTAAAAAAAAACTATGAATGCTTTCGATTGCAGGTTCTCCCTACAATTTGTTTGGTGTTTTCCTCAGACTGGTCAATAGTTTGTAATGACAAATAAATGTGTTCTGACACAGAGTAGTGGGTAAGTTGCTTACTCTTGCAAAATAGGGTTTAAAAATTTCTCAGGAGGTAATTTCATAAGCATGTATATTAAAATGTAAGCCATGACTAGAAAAACGTTAAAAAACAATGCTAAAGCTAGCACAAAATTGAAAATTGATATAGTGAATAGCTGCAAGAGTAATATCAAGGGTCTTTTAATATGAATGTCTTTAGGGGTAAACACGTGCTTTGTCATTTCTAAAGCAGCACTTTCAAATAATCAGTAACATAATAATAACATAACTTCATTAAATTCTGATAGAAGTTTTGTCATCAACCTGTTTTGTTACTGAAACTAGTTGCACTGGTGCGAAAATACAAAAATTTACTAGTTACCATTCCTCTGTCACCTATCCGTTCTTAATGTGTCCCAATTACTGCAGAAATTCACCATGCCACTCTTTACTTTTACTGGATATTTTCCATATAAACATTAATATTCAAACATTAATTCAGATTAATGTTTGGACAATAATTCAGATTAAAACAATGAGAATTCTTAAAAATCTTACTTTTTAAATTAACTCAAATAAATAAAATTAATTTTAATAAGTTTAATTTTTAATAAGTTGATGTCTTGATTAAATACAGTATATGAACCATTGTGTCTGAGATCAAAATGTGGCATGACTTTATAATTCTTTAAAAAAGCATAGTGAAAATGCTCTCAAAACCAGGAATGGTTGTTTTAGCTCACTAACTAGAAAAATTAGGAAAAATTATCAGGAGTAAAAAAGAGTATCTTGGTTCTATTGTAGATACGCTACATTGCAGAAACTTCCAAAATTATTTGGGATACAATAAAGGGCATTAAAAAATCAAAAATACTACTTCTTTAGGAAGATGACCCTAAAAAATGACATAGAAGCCACATCCAAACTGAGCAGAAAGTGACATTCAAAGCCACATCCACCTGTGTGGCTATGAAACCCTGTGAGAACCCTTAAGACTCTTGTTCCTAAGGCTATGTTACACCTCTTACAGAAATATTACTAAGTAGCAGTAATAGAGGAAAGTAGGGGATTCTTTTCAGTTGAGTTTTTGCTGAAATGAGCCAATCAAAACACACCAAAATTAAACAATCCACAGGATTTTTTTCTGGGTACCATAATATACTAACAAAAAGTCCAGATCTTAGCTTTCTAATGGTACCGAACATGAAATTAGTTTGATTTACTTGCTATTAAAGACTACTAACTATGTTTTAATATAAGCCAGAAATCAAAAGAAATTATAATGAAGTACTCTGAATTTTATCTTTTGGGGCAATCTAAACTATGTAGATTTGGTATTAGATGTGAAACACAGGACATTCAAAAATTTTTCATCTTGTTTATACTGTTGGAATATAAGATCTGCTCATATAAAAAAATCATAACAGATTGTAGGTTTTTTTCTATTTTCTTCATAATTTCATGTTGGCACATCCATGAAATATGACACAATAATTAATTAGCTTTTAGGATAAAATAAGAGCACAAGCTTTCTACACTGAATGCACATGCAAAAATGCAGAACTATTTTCAGTAGCAGAATTCTAGCAAAGTACGTCGCATTAAATAATGAAATGAACTTCAAAATTGTGTCATAAATGTATTTTAAATTATTACTTGCCAGCCTAAAATGATATAAGTTTCATTACTAGAGTTGTTATATTATTGTGCTGCTACATATATTGACAGAGTACAATTTTATCATTAACAATAATAAGCCAAAATTTAATTTTATAACATCATTTCTTATTGGCAAGAGTCTTCATATTTTACTGCAGAACAAATTCTAGCATGTGACATCCATTCAGTGAATACTCTATCATTACTGTTCCTTTTTATCCTTTCTGTGTGCAAAACTTTATGGATGTTTATAAAACTATACTGACAAGGCATGATGGAAACAAGACAATGTCAAATATTTGTTTCGGATGTGACACCCAGCTCTTCATGCCAGAAACAATTTTCTTCAGAGCTGCTGAAACAACATATTACAGTCAAATAATGTCTTTGGTAAATGCTTAATAGCGACTGTAGCATTTCTGTGTGATACACTTCTGGCTCACTTGCGGAAGAACTGCTATATTTATCATTCTGAGATTTGTCTAGCAGTAATGTGAAAGATAAAATGGCAAGTTACACAGGCCTGAAAGGAGAGAAAAAAAATTCTGTAATACAAATGAAGGAATAAGCAGGCCTCCATAATGACCTATTATTTGGTTGCTTGCTTGGTTGCTTGGTTGTCTTTTCTTCCCTGAACCAAGAAGTAACAACCTCTTTTACAAATTTTTGGTACTCTTTTCAGAAATTTTAGTTGTGCAAATTGTGAATGTGTGTTTTTGGTGTCAGTAATATTTTGAATAACTAAGTTTTATAGGGTAATTAGAAATGGCTTTGAATGTGTTTTAAATATAAAGCCTATAAAATTCAATGCCTTATTTACTCTCCTACAATTCAGACTTTCACTGAGCTCATTTAGACCAGGATTAGATCCAGCCTTTTCACTGAACAGTTCTGCATCAGATTCTGGATTGAGAGCAGTAGTTACTAGTACATAATAGACTATGAAAATACTTGAAGGTACATGTGTTAAAGTTGTTCCTAACTCAACAAGGAAAAGAAAAAAGTACCTCATTCTCCACATTTTCATGTAGTACAGTTGCTGATTTGCATTAATGCAAAGGAAAAAAGATCAGGACATCTGGAACCTCTACCTGTTTGAAATTACTTTATCTTCCATTAGCCTGCAGGTGTGTGTAGGAGGAATATGGGACACTAATGGAAAACTCTGAAAAATCAAGATATACCTTCCTTTAATTGCAAAGACTGAGTTGGTTGTCATTTTGCTAGTTCCCTTACTGGGACCAGAAAGTCTCAACAGAGGAGATGTTGTAAGGCTTGACAACTCCAATCACGATCATGGGGGATGACTAACTACGCTGGGAGATAACTTTCAGTGTGGGCTCTGTTGAGATTTTCATGGTACATCAAGGAAAACTGTATCATATTTGTGTGTGAAAATTCTGATTTTAGAAAGATCTGGAGGAAACATGTATTTCTTCTATTTTACGTATTAGAATGCATATATGCATATTACACACTAAAAAAACCCAAAGCCAACCTGAAATATTTCTGTTGTAGAAGAGAAGTTGTGAGCAATGACAGTGGAACCCAGTCTAGACAGAGATACAAAAATGTATTTTCAATAAAGAAGATAGAAAATCCTTTATGTAAAAAATTACAGTGATAAATAACAGTGTACCTCCTATTGTACATTTGTATATATATTATTGTATGTTTCATATAAAGCTCTCTATCTGATCCAGTCTGCTAGCAATAGGTGGCTTTGGAACAAACACAGGTAGTTTTTCAAAGATGCACTGTCAACTGCAAGAATTCTATATGTAATTAATTTTGGATTAGAATTCTTCCTATGCAAATTTTACATCATTACTATTTAAAAGAACACAAACCCCAAACAAATAACAGTATATTTGTATGTAATTTAAAATTTCGATTGATATAACCAAGGACTCAATATTCTTCATTCTAGTGGTAGTTTTAGATGGAAGTTTTTCCATATTTATAAATAATTAGATGTCCTCCTTTGCAGCAAGAAAACAAAGAAGGTTAATGTATAGGTGTAATTTAGCAGATTCTTACAGCTTCCCGTAATTCCCTGAGCTTGTTAGTTTCATGTCTGCATTTTTTATTTCCTTTCCCTCTTCCTGCTGCTGCTGCTGCAGTTAGCAGAACAGAGCCCAGTTGTCAGTCCCAGTAGTGAACCAATCTTTGCCATATGCCTCTATTTAAACTTTAAAGTGAATAAACAATCTCTGCCTGGCTTAATTAAGAACCTCTGTATTCTGTTCTCCAATGCTCTTTANTAAGGCAGAAGCTTTTGTTAATGTGGGTGGTGACACATTGGAACAGATTGCCCAGAGAAGTGGTGGATGCCTGGTCCCTGGAAACATTCAAGGGCAGGTTGAGTGGACTCTGAAGAACCTGGTCTAGGTGATGTCCCTGATCATTGCAGGGAGGTTGCACTAGATAAGCTTTAAAGGATCCTTCCAACATGTTCTACAATTCTGTGATTAATCTCCCTACTATTCATCTTACATTTATTCATTAACAACTTCAAACACTAAGAAATTACAATTTGGAGCAGCACCGAAGGCACAGCAGCTTCCTCCTGCAGATCTCTCTCTCTGTATATATATCTATCTATCTAGATCTCTCTCTCTCATATATATATATATAATTATATCTGACATAACCATTAACCTAATGAGGATGTTAAGTATCTTGGGGACTACTCCACCACTATATGCCTCATTCAACTCACTTTTTACATTTACTTCTGATCTTGAAGTATGTTTCCCCTCTACATAACAGACATTGCTTAAACTGTTTATTATTATTATTATTATTATTATTATTATTATTATTATTATTATTATTTTGACACCACCGTACATGTTTTTTTTTCAGAGATGAAAGAGATGTTGAAATAAAAAGAAAGCAAGGCAGTGGAAAAGATAGACAGGAGTGTAAACAGATGAGAAGAATGCTTGCAAATTTAAAAAAAAACTATGAATGCTTTCGATTGCAGGTTCTCCCTACAATTTGTTTGGTGTTTTCCTCAGACTGGTCAATAGTTTGTAATGACAAATAAATGTGTTCTGACACAGAGTAGTGGGTAAGTTGCTTACTCTTGCAAAATAGGGTTTAAAAATTTCTCAGGAGGTAATTTCATAAGCATGTATATTAAAATGTAAGCCATGACTAGAAAAACGTTAAAAAACAATGCTAAAGCTAGCACAAAATTGAAAATTGATATAGTGAATAGCTGCAAGAGTAATATCAAGGGTCTTTTAATATGAATGTCTTTAGGGGTAAACACGTGCTTTGTCATTTCTAAAGCAGCACTTTCAAATAATCAGTAACATAATAATAACATAACTTCATTAAATTCTGATAGAAGTTTTGTCATCAACCTGTTTTGTTACTGAAACTAGTTGCACTGGTGCGAAAATACAAAAATTTACTAGTTACCATTCCTCTGTCACCTATCCGTTCTTAATGTGTCCCAATTACTGCAGAAATTCACCATGCCACTCTTTACTTTTACTGGATATTTTCCATATAAACATTAATATTCAAACATTAATTCAGATTAATGTTTGGACAATAATTCAGATTAAAACAATGAGAATTCTTAAAAATCTTACTTTTTAAATTAACTCAAATAAATAAAATTAATTTTAATAAGTTTAATTTTTAATAAGTTGATGTCTTGATTAAATACAGTATATGAACCATTGTGTCTGAGATCAAAATGTGGCATGACTTTATAATTCTTTAAAAAAGCATAGTGAAAATGCTCTCAAAACCAGGAATGGTTGTTTTAGCTCACTAACTAGAAAAATTAGGAAAAATTATCAGGAGTAAAAAAGAGTATCTTGGTTCTATTGTAGATACGCTACATTGCAGAAACTTCCAAAATTATTTGGGATACAATAAAGGGCATTAAAAAATCAAAAATACTACTTCTTTAGGAAGATGACCCTAAAAAATGACATAGAAGCCACATCCAAACTGAGCAGAAAGTGACATTCAAAGCCACATCCACCTGTGTGGCTATGAAACCCTGTGAGAACCCTTAAGACTCTTGTTCCTAAGGCTATGTTACACCTCTTACAGAAATATTACTAAGTAGCAGTAATAGAGGAAAGTAGGGGATTCTTTTCAGTTGAGTTTTTGCTGAAATGAGCCAATCAAAACACACCAAAATTAAACAATCCACAGGATTTTTTTCTGGGTACCATAATATACTAACAAAAAGTCCAGATCTTAGCTTTCTAATGGTACCGAACATGAAATTAGTTTGATTTACTTGCTATTAAAGACTACTAACTATGTTTTAATATAAGCCAGAAATCAAAAGAAATTATAATGAAGTACTCTGAATTTTATCTTTTGGGGCAATCTAAACTATGTAGATTTGGTATTAGATGTGAAACACAGGACATTCAAAAATTTTTCATCTTGTTTATACTGTTGGAATATAAGATCTGCTCATATAAAAAAATCATAACAGATTGTAGGTTTTTTTCTATTTTCTTCATAATTTCATGTTGGCACATCCATGAAATATGACACAATAATTAATTAGCTTTTAGGATAAAATAAGAGCACAAGCTTTCTACACTGAATGCACATGCAAAAATGCAGAACTATTTTCAGTAGCAGAATTCTAGCAAAGTACGTCGCATTAAATAATGAAATGAACTTCAAAATTGTGTCATAAATGTATTTTAAATTATTACTTGCCAGCCTAAAATGATATAAGTTTCATTACTAGAGTTGTTATATTATTGTGCTGCTACATATATTGACAGAGTACAATTTTATCATTAACAATAATAAGCCAAAATTTAATTTTATAACATCATTTCTTATTGGCAAGAGTCTTCATATTTTACTGCAGAACAAATTCTAGCATGTGACATCCATTCAGTGAATACTCTATCATTACTGTTCCTTTTTATCCTTTCTGTGTGCAAAACTTTATGGATGTTTATAAAACTATACTGACAAGGCATGATGGAAACAAGACAATGTCAAATATTTGTTTCGGATGTGACACCCAGCTCTTCATGCCAGAAACAATTTTCTTCAGAGCTGCTGAAACAACATATTACAGTCAAATAATGTCTTTGGTAAATGCTTAATAGCGACTGTAGCATTTCTGTGTGATACACTTCTGGCTCACTTGCGGAAGAACTGCTATATTTATCATTCTGAGATTTGTCTAGCAGTAATGTGAAAGATAAAATGGCAAGTTACACAGGCCTGAAAGGAGAGAAAAAAAATTCTGTAATACAAATGAAGGAATAAGCAGGCCTCCATAATGACCTATTATTTGGTTGCTTGCTTGGTTGCTTGGTTGTCTTTTCTTCCCTGAACCAAGAAGTAACAACCTCTTTTACAAATTTTTGGTACTCTTTTCAGAAATTTTAGTTGTGCAAATTGTGAATGTGTGTTTTTGGTGTCAGTAATATTTTGAATAACTAAGTTTTATAGGGTAATTAGAAATGGCTTTGAATGTGTTTTAAATATAAAGCCTATAAAATTCAATGCCTTATTTACTCTCCTACAATTCAGACTTTCACTGAGCTCATTTAGACCAGGATTAGATCCAGCCTTTTCACTGAACAGTTCTGCATCAGATTCTGGATTGAGAGCAGTAGTTACTAGTACATAATAGACTATGAAAATACTTGAAGGTACATGTGTTAAAGTTGTTCCTAACTCAACAAGGAAAAGAAAAAAGTACCTCATTCTCCACATTTTCATGTAGTACAGTTGCTGATTTGCATTAATGCAAAGGAAAAAAGATCAGGACATCTGGAACCTCTACCTGTTTGAAATTACTTTATCTTCCATTAGCCTGCAGGTGTGTGTAGGAGGAATATGGGACACTAATGGAAAACTCTGAAAAATCAAGATATACCTTCCTTTAATTGCAAAGACTGAGTTGGTTGTCATTTTGCTAGTTCCCTTACTGGGACCAGAAAGTCTCAACAGAGGAGATGTTGTAAGGCTTGACAACTCCAATCACGATCATGGGGGATGACTAACTACGCTGGGAGATAACTTTCAGTGTGGGCTCTGTTGAGATTTTCATGGTACATCAAGGAAAACTGTATCATATTTGTGTGTGAAAATTCTGATTTTAGAAAGATCTGGAGGAAACATGTATTTCTTCTATTTTACGTATTAGAATGCATATATGCATATTACACACTAAAAAAACCCAAAGCCAACCTGAAATATTTCTGTTGTAGAAGAGAAGTTGTGAGCAATGACAGTGGAACCCAGTCTAGACAGAGATACAAAAATGTATTTTCAATAAAGAAGATAGAAAATCCTTTATGTAAAAAATTACAGTGATAAATAACAGTGTACCTCCTATTGTACATTTGTATATATATTATTGTATGTTTCATATAAAGCTCTCTATCTGATCCAGTCTGCTAGCAATAGGTGGCTTTGGAACAAACACAGGTAGTTTTTCAAAGATGCACTGTCAACTGCAAGAATTCTATATGTAATTAATTTTGGATTAGAATTCTTCCTATGCAAATTTTACATCATTACTATTTAAAAGAACACAAACCCCAAACAAATAACAGTATATTTGTATGTAATTTAAAATTTCGATTGATATAACCAAGGACTCAATATTCTTCATTCTAGTGGTAGTTTTAGATGGAAGTTTTTCCATATTTATAAATAATTAGATGTCCTCCTTTGCAGCAAGAAAACAAAGAAGGTTAATGTATAGGTGTAATTTAGCAGATTCTTACAGCTTCCCGTAATTCCCTGAGCTTGTTAGTTTCATGTCTGCATTTTTTATTTCCTTTCCCTCTTCCTGCTGCTGCTGCTGCAGTTAGCAGAACAGAGCCCAGTTGTCAGTCCCAGTAGTGAACCAATCTTTGCCATATGCCTCTATTTAAACTTTAAAGTGAATAAACAATCTCTGCCTGGCTTAATTAAGAACCTCTGTATTCTGTTCTCCAATGCTCTTTACTTTTTTTAGTAATTTTTTTTTTTTTTCTGATAGATCAGCCAAATTGTACAGAGAAAAACACAGAAACATCCCTTGAAGAAAACCAAGCATTGTTTTGGTAGGCTCAATCTACCTTTTCTGTTTTCATGTAGCAATCATTCATTGTCTTCATACCAAACTGCTCTGAACAGCTTTCTATATAGCCCATCAACACTAATCTATCATATAAAGCGTTACACATGTGGAAGCATGAAAGCAGAGGGTTGAAGGGGTATGTTGCACCATAGGACAAATTCACTTTGCAGTCAATATAATACAATATGTGTCCAAAGTGCACTCTTTGTTTTATGGCAGCTCTCTACATGGGCTCAAAAGGAGCAGGGAATGAAAGGCATTATGCCATCCAGTGCACCTGTTCAGGCAACTGAGCTCTCTACCATCCTTCACAGAGGGGCTGTATGGCTTTGAGGTGTTCAACGCAAAGCTGGAAAGTGTTTCCTTTCTGTTTATACAGCACTCTGCAACCTATCCAGGCTCATAAAATAACAGGACTAAGCATAATCTTTTCCTTTTCTGGTACAACATTCTTGATTGCAGAATTTTAAACACTGAATTAAAGCAAAAGTCTCCATTCCACTGACGGACAAACATCACACCTGTTTCCATATTGTTTGCAGTTGAAGTTTTCATCACCACTTGAGAACATTGATACTATTTGACCTTCCCTGAACCATCTTATTTACTTAATTCTGACCTGGAATCCATGATGATTTTCAATTCTACTAATCTAGTTTTCACACAGGTGTTTCTCATTGCATTTCCATTTAAGAATATCAGCAGTGCTTTAGTAACAGTGACTTTGTTCGGCTAAACAGTTTATGACAGCTCATGCACAGAATTTTTATCTCTTTCCATAAAACCCCATCAGTGGTGCTGGCTCACAAGCACACCTGGTAAAGCATATGTTTTTGATCTTTAAGTATATCTCGGCAAGCCAAATGAAAGAAAAGGATCAGCTTGAATCTATGAGAGATAGCACATCCAGGGACCAAGAATCTCTGTTTTGAACTTTCATAAAGCATCTAGTTTTTGAAACATTTTTAGTGATTATAAATAAGGAAAACAAAGCCTATCACTGACTTATTTTTTTTAAGAAATACAAAAATTAAATTCTATGTTAAACTTTCTGCCCTCTATGTTAACAATCATTTTAGAGAAACTGAATCTAGATGCTATTTAAAATCCATTAAATGAAGAGGTTTTGGAATAATACATTATACAGAGTACCACCAACACACACACAAAACCCACAAACATGCAAACTTCAAAGCTTGTAGATTAATTGGTTTTTCCCACCATGTAATTTTAGAGTTTAACATAAATTGAATTTTCCCACATTACTAATAGTGGTGACTAGTTCAATCCAAGAAAGAGGAATCATGGAAATTTCAAAGCAAATGTAACAGGAAGCTTCCAGATTACTTCTAAGTCTTGCCAAGTTTTTACATAACAAAGAAAAGAGAGGACCCTTTCCCTATGGAAATTCCTTTTTTAGAGGTTTTTATCCTTAACCAGATGTTATTGGTATAATTTCCGGAATGATAAGCCAGCTGTCAGACAATAAACCATAAAACATGAATGGATGAAGTAAAAAAAAAGTCCAAAATTAAGCAGCATTTGTTTCAGATAACAGCAATTAGCAGAAGTTGGGCCTATGCAAACCACTTTGAATTTTCTATGGCTTAGAGATTTTCAGCTCGAAGCACAGATTTAAACATATTCTTACAAATTTGTGGTACATCATATCAACAACCCATACATCAGTTCAAATTGAAAGTGTTTGAAATTATGAAAGCTAATGAAACTTTAAATTACAAGGGAATTAAGCTTGAAGTCAGCAGCTGGTAAGTCTGAAATTTACTGAGAAAAGTTTATGATTTTACTGTTCTTGAATCTGAACCCTAACTCTAATTCTCCCTGAAATCATGCAGCATGTTTAAAGATAATGAGATTGTCTTGCTCTGTTTGCATGGCAGTTGTCAGATTCTGAAGCACTGATGCAGGCCAGATCCCAAAATCTCAAAGTATGTCGCCTGTCTGTATTCAGCACCAGCCTCTCATTGTGATTTTAAACATCCCTTTTCCACTTAATCTTCACAGGTCTTTGGTATGAAAATGAGATCAGACCATAATTTTCTGGCCTTATCTTCAATAAAATCAAATAAATAAAATAACAATTTGCACTGCAACAAGATTTTTTTTTGTTCTACAAGCATTTCAAAGGGCTTTGCAAGACTTGGTAGGGCATCCCTACCTTTTAAGAAAAGAGGAAATAAAGTTAGTAGATAAGTAAGTACACTAGACTCACAGTAAGTCAGAGGCAAACAATAGAACAGAATCTAGATTTTTCCATATTTCAGTTCTCTTTTTTTCAGAAAATAAACGTTCTCTGCCTCTGTCTTTTCTGTTTTATTTCATGTCACATGTATTGATGAACATTGCACAACCTAAGTATGACAGCCCTTCTTTTAGAGAGACAGATACCAAATACTACTTTATATTACTGGCAGAATTTATCAAAATAGCTCTTCTTACTAAAGTGGAAAAAAAAAAGTGGGTAATTTTTAAAGTAACTACCTATACATGAAATTTTATGCTGTCACTTAATGATGGGTGCTTGAAGATACAGTCCAGTGAAAGTCACACTGCATTCAGAGTCAGAAAGGCAACTGATGGCAAAGGGATGCCATTTTGGAAAACACTATTCAGCTTTCTAAAGTTTCAAAAGTTTTGTCTTCTAACTACAAAAGCAACCTTAAAGAAATATGTATCTTCCACTTTACATACACCAATTAACTTTGGTAAAGGAAAATCAAACTTGAAGTTCCTACAGTTCTACTACGAAAGTGCAAGGGGAGAAAACAGGTACAGGAAATTAATTTGGATTAGTGAGATTTCACAATTCCTGTGTGACCTGATTTCAAGCATGTAGAATACTTCCCCAGATGATTTCAATGAAAGACGAAGATAGCTCTTGAGACAATGAGATCCAAAGAGAACACTATTTACATACAGACCCTAAGGAACAATTTTTCATTTTTTTAAAAAAAAAATCCTTCTGCCATGTATTCAATTTTTGAGGCAACATCACATAGCATATTTAAGTCAGAAAGCACAAAAGATTAATGATCTAGTTAACGAAACCCATACATATCTCCATACCAATGCTTACCTGCTACACAGGTAAGACCAAGCAAGAAGAGTAGAGGATCCATTTTGCATCACAACACAACCACAAAGCACTGGCAAATATGTTCTTTTCCCTTGGTTTAAGAAAAGCAACTCTATTCATTAACAGCTTTTCACTTAGTATGACTTGTGTGTATTACACTCAAACACTCAGCTGTCATATGAAATGATGGGAGCTGACAGTTTGGAATTTGAAAGGTTTGACTCCTTTTGAATGTACTAAATGAACAAGTGCTGTCTAATTTTTGTTGAACTGAGCCCAACAAAAATCCCCTACAAGGACGCAAGATTTTATTATACCTTTTCAAGTTTAATATGCACAGAGAATATTCAGAGCTTTTCAGCTAGATACTCAGTTAATTCTGTGACTAAGAAAGATGTCATTAGGTAGGCTTCAGGCAACAGTGAGCTACAAATGGAATTCCTTCCTTATTTTCTGAAACTCAGAGTTTATGATCCATATCCAATGATGAATGGTCTATAAACTCTCTTATGGTCTTTAATTGCATAAACTTTACATTATAGGCTTACATTAGCTTGTGAACATTTTTTGCTACAAGATGTAAAAAACCAGTAAAAACAGAAGGTCCCTCAGCTCTTACACAAATAGAGTATGTAATTCTTCAGTATAATTTATTTAGTACTTATGTTCTTTGTTTGAACTTGTACTTTTCTACAAATACAGAGAAATAAGGTTTTACTTTTTAAATCTTGAAAGTTAACATTTTTTAATGCTTAATTCCTGAAACTCATGCTGTCTAGGTAGCACTCTGTTTTCTATCAACATGAATTGGTCCTAACCCTGCCAAACTATTTTACCTCGTAGCTGCTGCTTATATTTGTGTATTAATAAATGGCTTTCTATACCCTAAGAGCAGCATGCATGCTTCCTGAGCAGTGCACTCCTCCACTGGCTTCTGCTGACATTTTGGCTTGTTTTAGAAAGCATTAAATAAATAAGGAATAAAAGCTGACATAACGTATTTGATAAGTATTACAGAGAAAAGAGCCTCAGATAGATTGCCGATATATACCCTCTATGAAGGTAAAACACAACCACCTAGAATTTAAATTTTGAACAGCAATTTATATGAAAACAAAAAGAGACTTGTCAACGCAGGTTATGAGTAGAACTACAGGCTTTGTCTCCTAAAGTGATGCGTGTTTTGCCCCTAAATTACTGTCCACTAGCATGGAAAGTAGTTGAACCAAGTGAGATACATCACATATATCTCCTACTACAAGGAATACTGATAACACTGCTTCAATCCTTGGCTCAACCACTAACCAAGCAGGAAAGTGTTAGAAAAAAAAAAAAAAAAACCACCCTAATTTCAAAACTGAAATGGTACTGCAGATGCTTTCAGCTTGGAGAAGAAAAGGTCCTGAGAAGCCCTTTACCACAGCCTTTCAGTACCTAAAGAGGGCTAAAGGAAGCCAGAGAGGGACTTTTCACAGACAAGGAGGAATGGCTTTGAAACGAATTTTTGAATGAAGATTTGTAGAAAAGCATAATGGTATCAGGAAATTAATTGTGTAAATTGTAATGATGTTATTTGTTTTGCTCAACTGTATTGAAAAATCAACATAAATCACAGTTATTGAAATGAAACAGAACCATCTCATATGGAGAAATGGCTGCTTTTTTTTTGGTCATGTTTTTCAGTTCTGCTTAATCTGACTAACAGCATACATTTAATTCCACATCCATTACCAAATAATGGCATCCATATCAAATAGCTTTGAGACTCACATAGTTCTGAGTTTTGCAATAATTTTTCAAAAGAAGATATTATTTAAACTTTAATAAACTCAAAAAAAATCATTGATTTTCCTCCTATATATACTTCCAGCATACTGTGCTAATGGGTATTAAGCAGGCCAAATAAACAAACTCTGTCTCACAAAAGATCTCTTCAGTATCAACTCTCATAATATTAGTACATACAACAGTAAAAACATGCTTGGAGTATTATTTGAAATAAACATGCCTCAGTATTGCACAGAAGACAAGCATGTTGTACTCATCATTTAATTCTCCTGTTGGATTAGAAAATTTGAATGTTTTGGTTAGCTACAAAAAAATTTCAACCTTTTCAGCATGTTAACCAGTTGTTATTTGCAACTGTAACTTAATCTTCACCTAGAGGATCACACACTCTGTTATTAGGACTGGTTATTGACTGTCTCATTAAATTTCTGCCAATAAAAGTGTTTTTAAATACTCGTACATATGAATGTATGCATTTTAACAACTCTTGATTTCTCTTTTCAGTATTTAGTAAATGGAGATGGCTTGCCTGCTAAATCATTTTCATTTAGTTAATCATTTTCTGTAATTAAATGATCTCCAATGATTCAGGAAATGAAGATGTGTAATAAACTTAAGGAAATTGAACAGTCAATAACTGGGATAGATGACAGCAGTTAACTACTGTATGGGGAGTTAAAAATTCCCATGCTCTATCTAATTGTATGCCTCCAGCCGCTGTCTCTTCTAACACAGTGAAAATCTACAATGTGTTGAGTATCAATAGGTGCATAAAAGCAGCTGCATTTTTGGGCATCTCTCACCCATGGTAGGCTAAAGTAGAATTAGGATGAAATTATTCCTGTAGAATTTCTTTTCTGTTGCTCTGAAATCCTTCCCTGCATACACTATTTATAAACATAGGTCATGAAGGGGTATTCCCATTCCCACATTCCCATCCTAAATTGCTGTCACCATCCACATCCTTTCCCCAGAAAAGAGGAGGGCTACTGAAGCACTGTACTGCAGGATTTCCTGTAGACCATGTATAGTATGGAAGGAATTGGAAGAAGATGAAAGAATAACATCAATGGAACATGAGGGAACTACTCCAGGTCTCCCAGGCATTCCCACAAAATGTCATAAATCAAACAAATGTAAATGATTGGAAGGAACATGCTTTAGTCAAGGAGCTATTTAGGAATAAAATGTCACACATTTTCCTATACATGCTTGTACAGACTCCAGCCTGGGACCAATCCCATTTTCTCATGATTTCTATTTTGGAAAATAACAATACGAAATTGAATAGGCACTTGTGTTCAAAAGTTCTTTATGCTAATGACTTCTCAATGTTTTACACAGTTGCTTGACATTAAAACAAATTATTTCATTCCTAATATAATGTATTTGTAGTAGGACTAATAGTAGGTTTTCCATAGACTACTCTAAGTTTGCAGTAAAACACAAGGCTACTATGGAAGACAACAAAATAAATTTAATTATAATTGCTAACAATGTCAAATATTGCCATTTATGCAAGTAATATTTACTATATACTGGAAGAGATGCGATTCTATTAAAGAAATGAATTCCCAGTAGCAAATAGAAGAACAGATGAACTTCGCTGTTATCTTTACCATAGATAAATTCTGTTGATTAAGTAATCCTTTGTATAAGCAAATCATTCATTTAATTACTATATATGTCTAAAAGACACCACTACATTGCCTCAGGAATTCCAGAGTTCCTAAATAATATAGAAATCTGCCTAGAACTCAGAAGATGCTCTCTTCCTTCCTGAACACCATTCAGTTCTGCCAGCTTACATCCTCATAGGAGGCACCACATGAAGCCGGTAACCAATTGTAAAATTGCCAGAGAAGTATTATCTTACACTGAGAAGGACCAATTCATTAAATTGAATAATAAATTAAATAAAATTCTTAAGATCTATACAGCATGTATCGAGACCTCAAAAATAATAACAGTGTAAATGGCTTGTTTTGTAAGATACTTTCTTGCGGAAACATGAAAATATAGGAAATGTGAAAATGTGAAACAGTTCAGTGCTCCAAAGCCTATTTTTGATCTAATTGGACACTGAAACACATCTTGAAACACTGACATTTCTTACAGTTCCACATTTCAAATACACTTAACAGATAGAAGAATAACAGCCAGACGTAACTCCACCTCAATGCTCTCTTCCCCCTTTATCCAACAATATTCAGAGAAGACATTCTGTGTGTACACACCGCTTCAGAAGAAAGGCCATTACTCCGTGCCAAGCTAACACGAGTGTTTAACCTGGGCTTATAAACAATACGTCCCTTTCAACAGTCATAATAAAAAAAAAAAAAATATTTCTTCTATTTTCATCTTTATACTATTTTTCTTTAGCAATGCAGTGTAACTGCTTACACAAATGTACAGGCTCTGGCCTCCTTAGCTTCTGTGCTTAGACCTGAAAGGATCTGGGAGTAATTTGGCTTCATTTTGGATATCCTGTTAAGGGATTAAAAATGGATCAACTCCCCAGTTGCCTTGCTGCTTTTATGTGCTCTTCATAAAAGGTTTCAAAAGTAGAAGAACAGTATATTTGTTATTTCTGGCTCCGTTAAACACAATAGTAATGAACATTAGCTATTTAGCTCTTAAAAAGCATGCAAAACACAATATGCTTATGATGTATGGCACTTTAAACATATGCTTACAGCTATACACTGCCACCTAATCACCTGCATGAGAGCACTGGCACAGAATGCCAAGATTATACAGCTGTGCTTCCAAATGGCCCCTAAGTTGTTTAAAGTTGTCTAGTCCTCTAGCAAATATTGTGATTTGAAAACTCTTCAAGTATTACATTGTGAAAAGAATAATTTTCAAGAAAAGAAGATGGATTGTAGATGAACAACCTGTGTCTAAGGTTGTAAATACAAAATAATGTTGTTTTCCAAAGGAAATAGAGAAAAAAGAAATAAAAATGAGTGCCCAGTGGGCACATTCACTTGGCAATTTTATTTCTGTATAAAAGCTGCTATTAATTACAAACTAGTTTTTATGCAATTCTGCTTTCTTTAAATGTGGAGTGAATTCTCCCCATAAACTAATGAACTGAAGTGAAGCCAAATAGAGACCAGCTGGCTGAATTGCTAAGTAATTTTATCCACATGATTGACTTTATGATCCTTTCACTACAGTAACTAGTCTTTATTCTTACAATCATCATCAACCATAATTCCAGAGGGAGAGATGATTAAAAATCAAGAGAATAGAGAGGAGAGGTTTGTTTGATGTGGCACAGTGCATTCTTGCACACACTTCTTCTGTATAATAGGTGCAGAATTACAGGTCTTTATAGCCTCCAAAGCAGTGCATTGAATAGCTGCCTCAAAGACATAATAAGCAACCAATGCCTAAATAATCATTACAGATACTCCATTAAAAGCATCTATCTGTGTGGCTTTTAACCATACAAATTGTTTTTTGACAGCCTGCAACCTTTCTGAACAGTTTCCTTTGGGCATTACACCACATTCAGATCTAATTTTAACTTTTGCTTTGTCTGTAATTTATTACTTTCTTTGGAGACACATAACATATTTCAGTGGAATGGACAAATTCAAATAAAAGACTTAAAAAAAATCAATTGCTGTTTTAATCTATTAAATCCTTGCTCTCTAGGAGATAACTAAAATCTGATGAAACATAACAGGGGAAAAAGGCCAAATGGTCTAGAATTCCTGAGGGTATCTGTTTTACAACAAGCAATATTTTTTTCCTCAAATTATTTAAAATAGGGCATAACCAACTGAAAAAAAGAATAAAAGTAAAAACATATATAAATAAAACATAAATCCTTTAAGGCTGTTCCTAAGAGCCACAGACTTTAAATGACATAATAAATAACATGTTATAAAATAGTTTAATGATGTATTGCAATGGGATAAAGAGCTAAGAAAGATGTACATTTGTATCTTTTTTTCCAAGGAGAGCCCATAATTACAAATCAGTAAAGATAAGTGACTTATGAAGAGCTAGAGGGCAAGCATGATTTTCAGAAACTGGTGGAAATGTGTAAATGAATGTGGGGGATGATGTAACAGTATTAGGTGATTTGTATTGGCTGTCATGGCCATTATCTCACTTCTGGGCACACCATTTTCAGGAATAATGTCCAGTAAATCAACATGTAGTAGCAATCAACATTAGAAATACCACAATTCTGGCAGCCAGAATTTCTGATTTCTTTCAAGACATTCCACTCTTTTTCAACAGATTCAAGTACTTTTGCCAAAGTTTTCAAATCTATGTAACAGGTAAACATGCATGTCCAATTGACAGAAGAGTGATTTGAAATAACCTAAGCGTTCACTGCTCACAAAGGTTGCTGTTCTTCACAGATGGTATGCAGTGGCTAGTCACATCAAAATTAACCATCATCACTGAAAAAGGTATAAATGGGATAGGCATAAAAATCTACTACTTAGAATCAAGTCTTTTCCCCATCTCCTGAATCTTAAAATGGGTCACTAAATCTAATACAGTTTTCATAAATGACAGGGAAGGTAGAGTAAATCTTTAAATAAAATGTGGAAATATCCCTCTCAGTATGAATTTAATTCATCATGCTAAACTCAGTGAAGGTACATCAGCATAAAATTAGAATGAAGCTGTTACGAAGCAAGGAGATTCATGTCTAAATTACATCTTACAACTGAGCAATTGAGATATACCACAGCTTGTATATCTGAGGAGCTGAAAAAAAAAAAAAGGCTTATTTCTTGGTTATGTAATATAATCAATAAGCAGATTTTTAGTATAAATGTTGATAGGGAGAAGTGTCAATGGAAGAAATTATTAGAAAAGGGTAATGAAAGTGTGAAATACAAAGGTCTAAAAAACTTATAAGCATGAAAAAATCTTAACCATTCAGTTATTTTTTGAGCTTCATTCAGTGTCATACTAATGCTCAAGACTGTTTTGTTGGTTTAGAGTTTTGTCGGGGGTTTTTTGTGTTGTGGGTGGGGCTATTTTAATTTGCTATCAAGAACATTACTTGTAAATTATGGTACCAAAATCAGAAAGATCATAGAGTACTCTGTTAGATTCTAAAAGACCAAGATTTCTTTTTGTTTAATTGATAGATGTTTAAAATCTCAACACGCCCAATGCACAGCTGCTGCAAGTATCACAGGCCAAACAGTAAAATGAGCTCTCTGTAATTTGATCAGTCAATGGCAACCTGATGAAAATAATAAAAACATCCCTGTCTTAGGTATCTTAAAATTTGGGGGGGTGGGGAAGGGAAAGAGGACTCATTAAATTCTGACCCATTTCATTACATAAGACAGTTCTAATGACTGTAGACCTGTTCTAATTGACTTGATCACCAATTTAGAGTACCATATTATATACCATTCATCATTATCACCAATAGTAGTTAAGGACATTACAAAGTTGTCAGTATAACACAATTATCTCTCAAATATTTCTTCTTCTAGTCCTTTCACAATCTTTCAACCTTGTCATGAAAGCACACCCAACTGTGTGAGCATTTAATTCCAAGAAATAATGCAGTGATATAATCTGTCTGAGAAGCAACAAAATTGAAGAAAGGCTAAGTCAACCAATATTCTATCTGATGGGAAATAATAGAAAGCAGTATTCTGAGATGCTACCATATGGAAGCATTGCATTTGTGCTACATAGAGCAATCATAGAATGAAATGACCATTTGAGAATATGGATTTAAATAAGAAAAAAAAAAATGAGGCTGAAGTGGGGTGGAGTAAGTAATTCTAAGTGCTCTTAATTTATTACTTTTGTCTTCATCTGGTTTGAGAACAATTATCTGGGGTTTTTTTTTCAGTAAAGAAGGATCAATCTTTTGGATAGTTTGGATAGTCAGGTGTTATGAGGGCATTCAAAACTGTATTATCCATGTCCTCTTCCAGAGAGCTGCTCCCCAGTCAATCAGTCTGTTGCTGCAAGACCTTGTATTTGTCCTCATTGCTGTCAGCCCATTTCTTCAAGTCTGCTTAGGTTCTTCTTGATGGAAAACTTCCCATTGACTTTAATAACCAGTCCCCAGTCTAGGGCCATTGCAAACTTGATGAGAGTGAGCTCCATCTGTCCATCTCACCTCAGTGATAAAGAGGATGGGTGCCAGTGTAGACCCCTGAATACCCTTGTCACCCAGGAAGACGACAACCAAGAAACCATCACTTCTGTACCCAATCATCCAACTGGTATTGTAAATAGTTAGTTGGTCACTCATCCAGACTGTAAAATCCTAACACGGGTACAAGAATATTGTGAGGACAGCACCAAAAGCCTTTCTAAATTTAATGACATTCACATTTCCAGTAGTTTGGTCACAGAGTCACTCAGATTCATCAGACATGATTTACCCTTTGTAAAGGCATGTTGTTAGTTACCTTCTCCTTTATCTCCAGAAGTATTCTTTAGGAGATTCCATGGTTTTCTTGTAAATCACTGTGAGGCTGACTAGTCTGCACTTTCTGGTATTCTTTGAAGATGGGTACAACATTGGCTTTCTTCCAGTTGTCAGGGACCTCCATAGATTTCCACAACTTTTCAAAGATCATAGAAAGTGACCTCACAAAGACACCAGAGAATGCTCTCAACATGCTTAGATGGAGCCTATCAGGTTCCATGGTCTTATAAGGGTCATGCTCTCAAGTAATTCCTGAGTCTATTGTCATACACCAGGGGATTTCAGTTCCTCCTCAATCCCCTTTACTAAACATAGGTATCTGGGACACCTGGGTGATGAAGACTGGAACAAAGAAGACACTGAATAACTCAGATTTTTCTGCATTTGTTGTCACTGGATAACCTGCCCCATTCAGCAACAGGCACACATTTTTACTGTACACCATTTTACTACTAAAATAGCAGTGCATTTAGGTCCTTACTCATTGACAGCAATAATCAGGGCCTCAACAGTGCAAACACATCCCTTCTCCTTCAATTATGATTCTTTTTTTAACACTAAACAAATGGAAAAAGAAATAAAATAATAATAATGATAATGATAATGATAATAATAATAAGCATCATCTTCATTGTATCAAA
This sequence comes from Promerops cafer, assembly GCA_013398275.1. Lineage (NCBI taxonomy): Eukaryota > Metazoa > Chordata > Aves > Passeriformes > Nectariniidae > Promerops > Promerops cafer. Next base: position 171,588 of record VZSE01011738.1, on the reverse strand, counting down.
TAATTCTGGTAAAATATTGAAGTTAAACTTCTGCCCTCATGAGAATCACATGCAGTACTTCATCCAGATCTGGAGTCCTCACCACAAGAAAGATGTGGACCTGTTTGAGTAGGTCCAAAGGAGGGCCATGAAGATGATCAAAGAGCTGAAGCACCTCTCCTTCAAAGACAGGTTGAGAGAGTTGGGTTGTTCAGCCTGGAGAAGAGAAGGCTCCAAGGAGACCTTACAGCACCTGCCGGTACCTTAAGGGGGGTTATGAAGGAGAGGGACGTTTTTACACAGGCAAATAGTAACAGGACACAGGGCAGTGGTTTTGAACTAAAAGAGGAGACATGCAGATTAGATGTCAGGAAGACACTCTTTACTCAGGGGGTGGTAAGGCACTGGTACAGTTCGCCCAGGGAAGCTGTGAATATGCCATCCCTGGAAGTTTTCAAAGGTGGGCTGGATGGTACCCTGAGCAACCTGATCTAGGAATGTCATCCCTGCTCAGGGCAGGGGGTTTGAAATGAGATTATCTTTCAGCCCTCTTCCAACCCAAATCATTGTGCAATTCTATGATTCTGCTCTTGAGATAGTGTATCATGTGGACACTAACAGGCAGGAGCTGGCATGATCTTGATTCAGTTTTGTATCTAAACTGAAATTCTTTGATGACAGTGCTGGGCCTCAGAATTATTGAAATATGTCTCAAAGAGATCTGAAAACAGCTGAAACCTTCTTGACCAGAGTCCAGTTATCTCCAAACCATTAAGTTTTTGTTTAATTTACTTCTAAATATTTTACTGATGAGAGTGATCACCAATATATTCCAATGGTTAGCAACACTTACTGTAAAGAAGGAACTGTTTACTTAAATTTTAGCCAGTAAGCCACATCACACATTGAAGAGAAGAAAAATCATGTATATAACTGTTATTCCATTCCAGGTAAAGCTTAGCTTTGGTTAAGACAAACTAGATTTCAATATGACCACAGCTGCAAAATAATGAAAACTTTTTCTTTGATAAAACCAGCCACTTCCCATATATTACAAAGAGAAGTTACTGTTGCAAATGCAGAACAAATGCTGAGCTCATTTTAGCTCTGATCAAAACTCAGTCTGGATGCCAAAACAGTGATGAATGGCATGATTTCTCCATTGCTTCCCTGCTATATGTGATTTTCTGTTGGCACACTATGTACTAATTAAAATGGCTGTAATACGCTCAAAGTAAATTATGTTAAAAATAATTGAGATATACTAACTTTATACATTTTATCATATATTTGTGTACATGTAGATATAAATATTGCAGCCTGGCTTCTCAAATGATGGAAAACACCAGTCTTCCCCTGAAGTGTGAAAGCCTACATCAGTAAAATATCTGGCCCCATTTTACCTAGATGCACGATATTTACATATATGTATGTATTTATCTCCTAATCATTGCAATTTCAAGAGATTTATTGACAACAGAAAGACAGCTAACTATGTCAACACATTCAGATTTCAGTTTTTATGAGTCAAATACCTACACCTACAACGCAGATCTAAATATGTTTGGGAATTTCAGATTTCAGGAGCAATACCACATGTTCAGGTACAATTTCATCATGGAAAGGGATGTCAAACCTTGGAGTGGTCTGTCCAGGGAAGTGGTGGAGTCACCATTCCTGGAGGTGTTCAAGAAACAATTGGATATGGGACGTAGTGCAATGGCTTTATTCACAAGGTCGTGTTCAGTCAAAGGTGGGACTGGATGTTAGAGGTCTTTTCCAAACTTAATGTTCCTATGATTCTATTTGGGAGCTGAAAATAGTACTCATGACTATTTGGTATCAGCATTATATTATTTAAAAAAACATATATTTCAGTGCCATCCTAGAATGAGATCTGTGTAATTTCTTTTGTAATTTCTTTCTGACAACTCCGCTGATTTTATATCCTATCCAGTGGACTGTAATATGCTTAAGTTGAAATTATTTAAAACAAAACAGACACAAATTCATTTCACTACTCTTCTGAAAGTTTTCTGGGAATTTTCCAGACAAAAGGAGGATTAAACATAGGACAAAAATAGTCACATACAGATTACCTTGAGTTTTCTCTACACATAGTTTTCATTTTAAAAAATAAAATTAGATGACCGTTAGGTCATCTAGAGGATAGTAAATTAAAGAGTGAATAAACAAAGTCTTTCACAATAAAGGAAATGATGGAACACAGATTTTCTCAGCATAACAAGGTATGGGATCTGGCCTCAGAACTTCAACACAATAGACTAAATTAAGAATAGCAGAGAACAAGTTAGAATCATACATGGTTAGGAAAAAAGGATTTGTTTATAAATCATAAAAAGAGGTATGCTATCAGTTGGAACGTTACAGTATTTTGAGATCAGTTTAAACAAACTTTCTCTCAAAAAGCTTTTCCTTTCTCCATATGTCAACAACATACATCTTTTAAGACCAGTTTATTGTCACTTTAACCTACAGGAATTTCTCCTCCACATATACAGTAAGTATAACAAAATATTAGGGGTCTTTAAAACTGAAATAGTATGAGAAGAAATGTATACTGGACTGCACTCGTATACTGGACCAGAAGATGTGTGATCCAAATCTTGATTGCAATTTGACTCAATCTTTAGTTTCTTTAAAAATAAATACACTTAGCTTCAAAAACCCAAAACCAACCAACCAAAAAAAA